>VZRQ01000740.1:1519765-1554943 GCA_013397975.1 Machaerirhynchus nigripectus
CCGCGGGGCGGGGAGCCTGGCCGTGAGGGCCCGCTGACTCGGCCCGGGGCTTCCCGGGTGGGAATCGTGGTCGTGGGTGCCACCTCACACCTTGTCTTCCAAGCTTGCCCCTGTGGGCTTCACAGAATATGCTGAATTGGAACGGCCCCATCAGAAGCATCGAATCCAAGTCCTGGCCCTGCCCAGGACACCCCAAGAATCACACACCAGCCTGAGAGCGTTGCCCAAACGCAGCCTCGGCAGCCCTCGCTCACAACGCACGCAGCCACTAATTGCTACCCCCTTACGGAGCTGCAGAGGTGGGAATGACCAGCACCTCCCTCGGCATCCCACCGCTGCTGATGCCACCTTACATCCCCATGGGTAGGTACCCCTCACCCTTCGCCCCAATCCTGCCAGTCCTCGGCTCCAGGACACAGACATGGAAGAAGTTTTTGGTCATGTTCATCGCGTGAGCAGCAGCCAGCGAGAAGGGGAAGCAGCGTGAGGAGTCACTCACAATAGAGATGAGTCATCTGTGTTCCTCTTACCGGAGCGTGGAGTAGGCAGGGGCAGACACGGAGTGATTTTGGTTGTAGGTTGCACCATACTGCGGTGGCAGAGCCTCTCGGTTGAGGCCAGCGGGGAGAAGCGGGTAAGCCACACGATGCCAAAACAAAAAAGTGGGCGAAACCATGTGCCTGTGATTACTGTTAACATCACTGAGTTACTACCAGTGTTCACAGGGACACTTCTCAGGTTTCTACTTTTCAAAAAAATGTTTCTGCTTTCCCATTTCCACTGAGGTCACCATCTTCTAAAATACAAGTGAGCAATTTTGCCCACGAGGTTGAGATGAGGGTGTTTTTAGCACTATGGCTGCTCCAAAAAATATGTAGTAAAACAACATGGTGTTTCTAAAGTATATTATGGAAATTGGAGGTCTATAATTTGTATGTTTTAATTGTATTGAAAAGCATGGGACAGGTGCAATATGAAACTATATTAATCAGCCCATGAGGAGGCAGGAGGGAATTGCTTTATATTATTCAAATATTTCTCCCACCATCAAGTGAATGAAGGGTTTTGCTGAGAATTACCCAGGCAGTTTCCTACTTCAAAGACTGTTGTTTTACACCATAGATTGAATCTATGCAGCCAAAGTTAAATTTGCAAGGGGAACCCATAAAATTAAATCAGATGCTAAGTAGTGCCAGAAATACCCCAATAAAGGTAAAAATGCACTTGCTCCCTGAGCAGAAACTCTCTCCCAAGCACACCTTCTCCCTCATTTAATGAAGCACTTTACGCAAGTGAGGATTTATGAAATCAGGTCATATGTTTTAACCACACAAGGAGATGGTTCTCTGTTCCTCAAGCCTTAGAACTCAGTTACCATACCTTAACCTTAGGCAGATGCTTTTAAGGATCTGCTCATTGAAAAGCACTTGGTGCTCAGAGATCCTGGAGCCCACAAATGCTCTTTGCACGTTCAGTGGCTGTGGGGAGGACCCACAACTCTGCTTTCCAAAGCGGATCCAACCCATGAACCTTTGCGTTCTCATCCCTGCCAGGCAGCCCAGAAAGCCATGCATTTTAGTCTCACAGGAGGGTCTACAACTACTGCAAAATGCATCTTGTCTTTCAACAAGCAGATGGTAATGCAAATCTGAGAAGTCAGTAATCCAGAAAATCAGATTTGTCGTCACAGTTGCCCGCCATTCCCTTTAAAATGTTGAGAGTAAAAGAGATTTCAAACCAAAAGTGGATTTCCATCAGTGTAGTTCTTCTGTGTTGTAGAATGTCCCTAAACCACATGCAGGCAGGGACAGGCAGCACTTTTATCCTTGCTATTCAATAACAATTTTGGAATGGATTTAATTGCAGATTAGTCTCTACATATGAATGAAAACTGTTCTATAAAACAATTTAATGAGTTTGCATTTGTTTTTTTTTTTTCCTAAAGAGGGCGTGGAATTTCTTTTTCTCTTCTATTCCAAAGTCTCTACTCTCCTGAAGGTTGAATTGGTGACTTGCTCTCCTATTACCAAGCAAAATCCACTTCAGGCAACACTCTGATACCTCAGCTCGTACTTGTTTCATCAGTGACATCTTATTTATCAGGTCTCCTGGCATAAATCTACTCCCAGTCAAAGCAGATTAAGGCAAGTCTAATTCCACCAAGCTCCATAACAAAAGGCTCTTTCAAAAATATACACACACCCATTGGTTGCACAAGATGAGCTGGCTCCCAGCAGCCTTGTGTTCTCCAAGTGCTTCTATGCGAGTTACTGGTAAATTATTGCTACATCCACAAACTGTAATTATTAGTGCTGCAGACCTCGAGCATTAATGGGTTTTGGGTTTTGGGTTTTGGGTTTTGGGTTTTGGGTTTTGGGTTTTGGCCCAAACACTACGTAACATCTGTGGTGGCCAAAACCCTGTGAGGCATCTTCAGCCAAACTAAGTTCCTCTGGGGCAGGGTGATGACCAAAAAAAAAAGCACTTGTCACCTCTGCTCCTTGGGAATGCATCCAGCTGGTTTCAGCCTCCTTTGGCCGAGCTACAATTCAGTGTAACCCACCAACCTCAGAGCTGGAGAAGGCTGCGAGGTGAACACAAGGCAGCCACCTCAGCTCCCTGAGTGCTGTCTTCCCATGTGTTTATTGCACCGTCTCCCTACTGGGATGTATCAATAATGCCAACTAGTGGCCATTATCAGCAGCATTTGTCCTGAAACCCCTTTTCTGTACACCTGCAAAAAGTGAGATAGGCTTATCTTGGTATCTCAACTAACAACAAAAAAGAAAAAATGCACTTGTTTCTGAAAACTCTGCTTCTTCCCTCCCCTCAGAACACAGCCCAGACAAGTATTGTAGCATTAAAAGCAATCAGTCTTGGTGTAGGTTAATCCAATATACTTGATTAATGAAATAGCTTTTGAGAGTGTGACTTGTGCACACCCATGAGCTATTTCAATGGGATCTGAAAAAAATTCAGTTAAAAACAAAAACAAAATCCAGTTGTCTTGAAGCTTGTGCTTGCTGAGTAGGGGTCTCATCACAGAAATCAAAGAGGCTGAATACCAGCACCTTAGACTTTTACCACCAGTTAAACATCTAGGCTAACCAAGGTCATGTGTATCCCCTTTGCTATCCTAATCAGAATGAGCGCAGAGAAAAGATGTGGTGTGCCTGCACTGCTTGGTTCCTGGGGCATGTACTGGGGTGAACGCTATAGGGAATGTAGGCTTTAAATAAATGAATGAATGAATAAAGCAAGCCCAGTAAGGGGAGCTTTGTCTTCCCTGTAGAGCAGCACGTAGTTACTCTGCCAGGCACACTGTATAACCTCCCGCTGTGAGTGAGGAACATGCCAGTTCTCAGAGCAGCCCATCGTTCAGCAGGTATGGGAGCAGAATGAATCCCTCCCCTCGGTCTGTCTCCTAAGCTGGAGCATGGAGTAAGGGTCAGCCTGTAGGTGCAGTGTCAGAGCACAAACTACTAGTAACAAGAACTTGTTTTTGCAACATGTTTCTGGAGCAGCATGACCTTTGTGGTATTTCTTAAACTGGAAATGAAAATGGTAGTTTACAATCCAGTTGCTTAATGCAAGTGAGTATTTGCTCTGTGGACGTCAAACGTGCCTTATGCTCCACTGGGGATAATTTAGGCTCCTGCTGCAGACTGTGAGTTGAGGTGTGCAAACACCACCGCCACACCTCTGCACCCCAGCAGCGTTTCCAACAGCACACACCCACCAAACCATCCAGCACAACACTCAGTTTGCTTCCAGAATGGCATCGAGAAACACAGAGGTGAAATCTTAGTAACTGTTCCACTCCTAAAGAGCATTCGGGGGCTGTACCTGAGTTTGCTTTAACGGTTCTGGAGAGCACTTGTCAGCAGGTTGGAGATGGTCCATGATACAATTTTACTCTAAAACCTGGGACAGAGGAGTCAGTGTTTCTTCCCTCTTTTGCTATACTTGTATTGCTACATTTTTCCTAGACTTTGGTCTCCAAGACTGACATTCTGGGATTAACCTGAACATCAAAAGGGGGCATGTATAATTCTCCATATTAAAGAAAAACTCAGACTTTTTATTTAACATATTTCTTTTGGGCCTTACTCCTTTGATCCAGAGAATACCCTCAATTCTGCTTTTTTTCTCTCAAGCCGTCTGATATTTAAAAAACCAGAAAAAGTAAATTTAAAAAAAAAATGGGTTGCTCCTAAGTAGATCCTTCAACACTGCGTATATGAAGCAGCTGAAATCAGTACAGAAGAAAAGAAACCCTAAACCCAGCAAGTGTTGCAAAGCTGAGTTCTGTGAAAGTAAACAGTTTCCTTGTATATATACCTCGTGTTTGGGGACATTCCTCCCAACATATTCACTACCTTGGTTAGTCATGTTTTCTCAGCAGCTTACATATCTCATTAGTTCATTAGTACCTTGCAGTAGGAACGCATGGCTAAGAAATACACACACCACGGGTGTCACAGCGTGTAAACAAGGAGCAGGAGGCCATTTCCCCATAGCAAAGGGCAACGTCATATGTCGCCTATAAAGGATACAGTGTGTACATAGATGAGGTAGAGAGTGCACGTTCTTGCCTCGAAGTACGTGGCTTGTTATGATATTCCAGTTTAGAAAGGGAGTTGGCGCAGTTTCTCAGTGCTGTTAGGGAGACTCAGTGTAGGTTTGGAGGGGTAAGCATCAGTTTTCCTTGTTGCTCATGCTGAAGACATTTTTCCTCCTAACTCAAGTTACCAATCTGGGCCAAAACCTGACATTCGTAGCTCACATTAATTTCATTTGCTGCTGTCAGATGCCAGGAGCGTGTGTTGCAAGCACAGCAGGTGAGTTAGGCTCTGGTGTGCTTCGATTTCAGTGTTCCTAGCTTCCACAAACAAGGACCACTTCAACCGGCTGTAAAACTAAACCACTTCCTAACAGGGGCTGCAGAGCTGTCCCAGTGCACATTGCCACTCAACACCTCAGTACAGGAATGGGAGGGAAAACTCTCAGAGTGAGATTTGAACCTGGAAAGGCATGATTTTTTGAACTGCAATCTACCCAGACACTTGCATTCCTAGACTCAGTTTATGTGTAGTAGCAGGTAACCTATGTAAGATTAAGGTTGCCATACAACCAGGCTTCCCAAACATCCATTTTTCCACTCAAAAACGTTGTCTAGGCAGATTTTGAAAATTTGTGCTCTTCTTGGACCTGGCAAACCAGCCACACCTACCAGACAGCAGGTCTAACAGCTGACCAGTCCAGAAACCCCAGGCACAGTGTCAGTATTCACACAGCCCACCCGTGTAGTATTTGCATGGCAGGATCAACACCTGCAGGAAGCCTCAGCACTGATTTGCACAATCCTACACATCCTGTGTGCATACCATCAGCTCAAGGGTGCAGATCAATGAGCAGGAAAGTCCAGGCAGAAGCAAGACAACCAGTAAAAAGCACTTATAGCATGTTAACACTGTAGAGATCATTGAAGGGAATGCCCTCATCTAATGTCTTGACCTTATTTCACTGTGTTTTCCAGCTTATAGGGTTTAAGTGCCTTCAGTTCAGACATCCATTCACTAGAGAAATCCCAGCTTTCAAAAGACACGTCTGTCTGACCATTGGGAAAGTCCTGAAACTCAGCTGCAGAGCTGTCCTCTATTAGTCAGACAAAAATGCAATAAACAGGAAATTTTCTCATTTAAAAAAGCACCTGAATCAAGGCAGACAAATAAGATTTTATTATGGCAGGGAAAACGCTAGGTCGCTTTCAAACAGCGGTACAAAAATTTTCCCGGTACTTAAGATGAACTGCATCTACTAAGGCAAGTTTTATCTTCAGTTAAATGTGTGCTGGAACAGCCGGGACAATACCTCTCCACCTATGGGTCAGAATTTGCTGTCACACGAGTCTCAATCACAGATGCCCTATGTCTGCATAAAAGATATAAGTATCACGGAAAAGATCCAAATACTCTGTTCTTTCTATAGACTTAACAGCCACTTGCTACACGTTTAGAAAGAAATCCGTGACAGTAATGACAACTTCACAGTAATATGTAAATCAAGCACGAGTTAGCATAAAACATCAAGAAAGTTGAAAATAAACTCTTTGATTTGGTGGGGCACTGTGCTAAGCTCTGTTCCCAGGCGTTGGCTCCCTCCTCCAGTTCCCAGCTGGGAAAAGACACCTACCAAAGCCAGACACATCCTGTCTGACAGGACGCTGCTTTCCACAGAAGCCAGCCTGTGGATGTTTAAGTTTCCTTTTAATTTCCTGCCAATTTCTTAAGAAAGCAAAAGTAAGGCAGCTCTCGTTTCTACCTTGCACGTTTTGTCTCAGAAGCTTGTGACTGGGAACATAAAGTCACCCAGGGGTTTCTCAGCAGGGTTTCTTAGCAGCACCATCAGGATTGAGTTTTGCTGCTCTGGAAAGTCCAGGTGAGAAGCAAAGCCAGGTCAGACCACCTGGGCTGCAGCAGGAGGCAAAGCCAAAGTAAGGGATGGGGCTGTGCCCATCACCCCGCTGCTCTGAGCACCTCAGGGATGGGAAAGGGAGCTTCCCAGTGCCCAGGACTGCTGCTGCAAACCTGTTTCCAGCAACTGATGATGATGATGATGATGATGATGATGATGATGATGATGATGATGATGATGATGATATCCCAATCACGACCTCCAGTGTGGCAGGATGCAAGACTGCTTGGCTGCTGCGAGCAGCCTGGGGTTTGGCCAGTGCTTGGCCCCCCGGTGACAGAAGGCACTTCCTCCCTGCACACACCCTACTCCCACCCACTGCCATCAAATGCAGCAGGAAATGTGGCTTGCTGCTAAGAAACTAAATAAAAGGTCTAACGAGCAAAAAAGAAATCACTTGCTAGAAAGTGATCACCAAGCTGATACTGGAGTTTTGTTTGGAGCAGAAATGTGGCCTTCTTTTCAATGCCCCTAGGTGACATTTGTCCCTGAGTGCTGGTCACCCAGTCTGGCTGAGGGAGGGCCCAGGGTATCTCCCTTTCCCTGCCCTCTCTGTGCCTCCAGCAAACCACCACGTCCCAGCTGAAATCACCTGGCTTCCATGTGACATACATGCGAGCTACCCACCCCCAGCACACGCAGGTCTCCAATGTCATCATGGCACACGCATGCCCCCAAAGTTTGGGGGTCTGAAAACCAGACCACATTTTATCCTCTGCAAGAGGCTTCGTGCTGAGCTGCCCTCCCTGCCTGCCAGAGACAAGCACAGTTAATGAACCGGGGTGCTGCATAATCAACCTCATGTGGTAAGCCAGGGAAACCCTCGCCAGGCGATGAAAAGAAGTTTATGGTTTGGTTTAATAAACCCCTTAGCATAACAAAATTTAAAGTGAATTTTAAGCTCATTAAACTTTCTTCTTTTCATTCCCACAGATTTTTTTCTGCATCACAAGTAAGTAGGCATAGATCCCTATTTTTATATGCTTCCCTGTGTTGTCTCACAGTGCACCATGGCAGTTTATTCCTGTTGAAGCTGGCAGGCTCATATGCTGATGGTGCTCTGCTATTCCAAAATTATTGATGAGCTGCCAGAAAAGAAATTGTAATCAAGATTATACAAAACACCTTTTTTCACTAACAGTGCTTCTTCCATTCAGTACTCTCAAAGCTTAGCCAGCCATCCATCCATCCATCCTCTAGAAAGCTGTTACATCCTCCCCTAAAAATGCAGATTGTTTCAGAGAGAGTCGCCCAGAACAGCTAAGCTATTTAGGAGTATTTTGCCACCAGATTCACTAAGGGTTTTCAAAAATCCCACCATTCTTTGTGGTTTCTTCTCTCTTGGCTGTTACCCCTTACCTTCCCAAAAGCCAACCATTCTTCCATACTCAACTCCAAAACACACAGAGATAATTATAGCACAAGCCACTTGCAAGGCTATTACAAGTGAAAAAAAAATTATGAGAAGCCAATATTGTTTCAATCAATTACAGCCTTTTTTAACAATAAATCAAATAAAATTATAACAGCATACCTTCATATTGGAGCAGTGAAGTTAGAAATAGTTCTATGGAAAACAAGCCAGTTCTTTACATCCCATTGGCAACTGATCATTCCTTATGGCCATGCCAGTGTGAATGACTGAGAAGTTCCTCTGAGGTTTAAAGGTGTGAAACAGAGAAGCAGTGGTAAGGAAACTTTTTTCCCCTCCCTCACGAAAGTCCTGCTTACTTTGGCTTTCTGTTCACAAAAATTAAAAAAAAAAAAAACAGAAAACAAAACCCCAAACAACACCCCACAAGTTTCTTACAGCTCCTGGCTGAGTACCCACAGGGCACCTTTACTGCAGTGGCTCACATACCACTTATCTTTTGGCTCTGGTTAACAGGAAGGGAATGGGGATGTTGTGACATGTGAGAGGAAGCAGGGTGGAGGAGGACAGTGGCGTGAGCATGGCTCCCTGGACTTTTTCTGCACGGTGGAATTTCCCAGGTGGGGTAAGCCCTGGTTAAGGACATTCCCCTGCCAAAGAGGCTGGCAGGAAATCCCAGGCTGGTGTAACACTGCCAAAAAAGGGTCTAGAAAACACTGATATGAGATAAGAATGATGAAAAAGTGCTGTGCAACAGTGGGGCAAAGAGAAACCTGTGGGTACAACCCAGTGGGGCTTCCTTTCTGCCAGGGTCAGGTTCTCCTTGCCAATCTCCTGCCTGCAGTGCTGCCGGTATGGCCTCAGGCATTAAGCTGCATCTTGTATCCCTTTTCTGTCCTGGCACTACGGAGTAAACTGGACAAGCAGGTGCCTGCACAGCATTCAAACAGGAAGCAAGAGAGATTCAGTGTCCCACAGAAAAAAATAAAAATTGCTCCAGCCTTTGGGAGGTGGTGCAGGACAAACACCCCTCCTTGGCAACTGTCTGGATTTCAGTGGGACTTTGCCCTCAGGTTGGAATGAGTTTCACTGGGCTAGTGTCAGTGTGAAAGCTTCACACAGCCAGGAGCCTGGTTAAAATGGAAAAGGGGATATAAAAAATAAAAAAGTAGTCCCATTTGTCACAGATGTGAAACAGACACCTGCTCCAGTAGATAAAAAGAAGTGAAAGAAGTCTCCTGGATTTTCCTAAAAGGTGAACAGATCCATTTGAATCATACTCCCTTTTCTTCTCCTTTCAGCAGTGGCATGGGCCGGGATTCACCCTGCATATCAAGCATGGTGAGAGCAAGGACAGGACACCCAAACCTTTTCAGAGCAAACACCCCTCGCTTTCAGTGCCTTGTGTTACCCCTTCCCAAATGCAGTTAACTCATACAATTCCCAGCAGCTGGCACCAACAAGGCGAAAGCACTGGGCCACCAATCCCCCTGCCCGTTGTGTCCCCAGTGCTTCCTGCACAGGAACATCAAGGTTAAAAACAAACAGAACATCCTCAGACTTTACCCCCACCCTTGCCCTGCCCCAGCAAGGTGCAGGAGGGAGGTAGGAGAGAATATCTCCATCCCAAAGGTGATAAATGCGAAACCTTCCCCCTGCAGGCAGGAAACGCTGCGTGGGCTCCATCTTCCTGTTCACAGATGTATCATATCACTGGAACATATTCAACTGATCATCTTGATGGGCTCGATACTTCTCTCTGAAATACGGATGGTTTGTTCCAGCTGGGGATGGTATTTGTTTGCTCACTGAAGACCTGTGGTGCCCTCAGTCTTGTCTAACATGTGTCAGGGCGGTGCCTCATCCGGACCCTTGCCCTGCTCTCTCCTGCAGCAGCTGTGGAGCAAAACGTGCTGCCTTCGGGGACCTGGGGGGCTTCTGCATGCCTTCACAAGGCATCAAAGTCTCTCTTTGCAAAGAGGGGAGGCTGCAGCCCCAAAGAGGCACAGATGGCCCAACACCACTGGGAGTAGGAGCAGCACCTGGAGCACTACCCAGCTCATCCTTTCTCCCAGGTGTCACTGCCTTTGGAGTTAGGGCAGCTTAGGCGCTTTAACTCCTAAAATCATGGGGGACATTTGTTATCAACTGAATATGAGATAGAGGTCAGCTCCCTCCTGGGCAACACTCACCTGTGCAAACCTGCTGCAAAGAAAACGAAAATCCAAGTCTGAGAAGAAAACAAAAAAGAAGAATAAAAATGCCATGGCTGATGTGTGGCAGGGCAGGATGAAAAGTCACGACTCCAGCCAGAAATGAAGATATCTACTTGTTTGTAGATATTTTCAACAACGTTTGTTGCACACAAGAACAGGGGCAACAGGACATCAGGAAGAAATGTGTTAACATAGGGAACCTACATTTCAACCAGCAGATATGAAACTTCTGGGAGATACACATATGTTGAACACTTTTTACAACAGTGTAAAATAATTATAATATCTGCTTGTTAATGGAGCACCTGATATTTTTGTCATTGGATTTTTAAGACAGGATTTCTTTTTCAGTAAAGTAACTTTCTTTTTTCTAATTGTACTTATCAAAGCAAGGGCAAAAGCAAGGCACAGCAAAAGCAAATAATACTAATAATACTAATACACAGGAAAAAAATGTAAATGGGGAGCAGAAAGATGTGAAACCATCAGAAGGAAGAAACAGCTAGAGACAGAAATAGCTGCCCTGCCAAGAGCAAGTGACAATTCCCTGAGAGAAGCTGACTCAGAAAAGAGGGCAGGCAGAACTGGAAAGCATGACTCACCCAGCTCAGGGAAAACCGAAGGGTAGGAAGGAGTGGAAAGAACTGAGTGCAGGATGGCAAGAGGGGAAAAACCCTGTAATTTGTCACGGTTCGTTCACTGCAGGTCCTTGTCCCAGACCTCTCACCTACTGCACTCCCACGGGCATGTCCCACCTAGAAGGTTTGTTGTGAGATCCTTCACGGCACAGTAGAGGAATAGTCCTTGGCATATAATTACTCCTGGTCATTGCAAACAGCCTGCAGCAGAGATTTAGAGGGGAAAGGGACAGCCCTGTACCAAACTGAACCAAAAAACAACAGGTGCCTCTAGACGGCCCAAGCACAAGGGCACAGGGTGAAAAGCACTTGTCTATTTTCAGAACTCGCCAGGAAAGGAGAGAGTAAAAATTGGAGGGGCTGGACAAAATGTTAAATGGATGGCTGACCCAGAGAACGCTGACTGCCACAGCATGTCTTGCTCTCAGACCACAGACACTGCTTAATTTTCTATGTTGCAGAAAGAACTAACTTGAGATGTACTATTCTATCTCAGTAAAGTTTACTCCTCTCAAACCTTGTGTGGCTTAGAAAAAAAATCAGATTTAAAAGAATATTTCGGGGGGGAAAAAAAAATCATCCTCTGAAGGATAGTCTTCAATCTAAGAGTTATCAAATCTATGTCATCAACTGATTTCACTCTCAAACAAGCTTTAAGTAAAAGAGGCTCATTCAGTGGTATTTGTGACATTTGTTTTCAAAACACAAACTACACAGGAGTTAGAAAACAAACCACCACCAAGACAAATATGTTGTGGCTTACGTTTTTCATTTGAGAGTCATCCCAGACTCTTTTTCAGTGCCTCAAAGCCCTCTTCTGGCCACATTCATTAGGACTAATCTATTAAGCCCACGTCAGCTGACAGAGTTGGGATGTGGGGGAGGGCACGTTGCACTTTCACTTAGGTTTAGTGACGTGCTCATTCTGCATCTGGGGCTCACAGAAAGTAACTCATGCGCTCTTAATTCTCTAGCACTCCCCCACAAAATCCCTCTTGCCCCTTCCAAGCAGAGAAGCTCCTGTATAATTCACCACAACAGACTCACAGAGCAGACCAGCTTGAATCACCCCAGAAGGCTTCTGAATATGCCCACAAGAGGCTGGTAACACCAGCAATGAAGGAGGGCACAGTAACTGGGACAGGATTTTAGAGTCACTGCCCAGATACAAGATAGGTTCCCTTACATGAGAGTTCAGATCTGGGTGAATTAACTATTCAGGAAGACTCAAAGATCCAGATTCAAGGACATAAAACATTTCTCTGATTTCAAATACATTGACCTTGCACTGTAAATAGGACAGCTAATGTTAGAAGCTACCTTATATGCTCTAACTGGGGATGCAGGGCTAAACCATAGGACGAACACTAGAAGCCCCATTCCAACCAGATCAGAAGCCGTGTTGTTTTGGCTTTTTGCCAGCCCTAGTGAGCCTCCTGGCCCTGTGTCTGACACTACAAGGCTCAAGCCCCTGCCCTGCCAAGCAACCTATGCCATCTCAGGTAAGCTACATGCCTCCTGAGTCACCATGACCTCTGAAGAGCACTTGGCACATGATGAAAACCTGCCTGTGCACTCCTCCTTATCTTGATTATAAATGCCTTGGGTTTCTTTTAAAAACTTCCCCAGCTATGATATCTGTCACATCTACAGTCATGTGAGAACACAATATACACTGTGAGCGGAGTTTGGAACTGTACCTAAAGTGATTGCTGTGTCATCGCTGTCAGGAGGGCATAGAGGAAGAGGTGGGTGAGCAGCCTGGGTGGGAAGGACTGTTCCTTTTTTAAAGCACGCAGAGCTTCTATGTACAATGAGTGTGCTACCTCAGGGGAGTGAGTCTGTCCCACACAGTTGGTATCGCCTTTGGAAATCTCCACATGACAACATCCCCGACCTTCTTCCTCTCCTTGGTGTCACAGAGCAAGACCTTTGCATGTTGTTTTTCCTTAACTGCATCCTACTTTTTTGCTTCCCCTCTCTGTCCTACTCCCCCCTCTCACTTCCCCTCTGAGGAGGCCTGGGGCCTGATCTAACTCCACACTGAAAAGCAGCTCGTGCTTTCCAGCCTCCCTCTTTCATTTTTGGCTGAGTGAAGGCGGACGTGGTTTGGACACGATGGCAGCACGCTTCACTACAGTTTCCAGAGCCAAATGGTGGGAATAAGCTGCTTTGCCTTTGCCCTGTCCCTCGGGGCTGTCAGGTGGCACTGGTGAGAGCACTCTGGGGCAGGGCCCCAGCTCTGTGCTTGGGAGGAATCACACCCCTGGCCCGTGCCCCTGCCCTGCCCCCTGCAGCGGTCACCACGGAACGCCAGGGGAACAGAAACACGGAACAGACACTTGGCAATGCTGCCTCAGCACTCTCTCCTAGCTTGCAGGATTTTGTCATTTAGGGATTTTTATTGGTCAAAAAGGCTATTTTTGGCTATATACGTCAGGAATCAGCACAAAGGGCATTGCACCCTGCTTACTACTTTCCCAGCTGTGAGCCCTGGCTGCAAGCTAGCTCCAAGGCAAGCCAGCAGACATCCCCCAACTCCTCCACCCTTAGGCTATCCCAGAGACTCCCTCTCCCCATGACCCTGCCAACACAGCCCTTGGGCTCACAGGGCAGCGGATGCACAGCCCACCAGCACAGGATGCCCTACAACCCTTGAACACTCCAACTGACTCACGGGACGCATCTCTCCTCAATTTTTCTTCCATTACTTAAGTACAAACTGTTCATAACATAGAGAAGCAATGACCACGCTGCATCTGCTCTTCACCCTGCTTTTCTTAAATGAAGTGGCTTAAGGATTTCCTGTGGGTCAGTTGGGCTGCAAAAACCCTCCAAGAAGAAAGCCTAGATTATGTACAAGCTTTTATTATGTGTCAGGCCTGATACACCGACAGAGGGAAACATCAGTGTGCTTCAGTGCTAGGTCTCACGTCAGGCGCAGATCACTCCTCTCCAAACACAAATCACCAAAAAAAAATATCACTTCGAGTGAATCTAATCTATAAACCATAGTGTGAAAATCCTACCCCACACAAAATACAAAATGTAACAGGTAAAACGAAGGGAATTATATGCAGCTATAACAATATAAAGGATGTGGGATTACAGCAAACAAGATAAACTGAGACTAAATCAGATTAAATAGTTCAAGTAAACTTGCCCTTTTTATTAGGAACTTTTCATTTTCTGAGCTTTTTGGCTATTGAAATTGTTTTCTGATCACATCAGGAAATAAGACAGTAGAGCCTTCTGCATATTGTAAGCATTACAATAACATATACATATTAGAACAGGAAAGTTCTTTAAAAACAAGTTCTTCTCTAACACACAGAGTTCTTCACTGCTCCCAGCAGAGAGTAAGAGCCTTCCAAACCGTCTAAATATATATGAAATGATCTGGACTTAAGGAGTAAGTGCTTTATAAATGAAATATACACTTGGGGCTGAAGTTTTTTGCTGTTACTTGACCTGTCATGAATGGAAGAAGGTTTTAACCCACACTTCTGCAACACAACTAAAGTAAAACCCCAGTATCCTCCACCCTTCCAGAAGACAACTTCAAACCTTCATTTTTGTCATGTACACATGAAATTGTCACCTGTAGTACATAAAAAGTTGTAGAGACACCTGTGGTAAGCCAATTTCCCATTTTTAATTGCTTACTTCTAACAAGTAAAACAGCGAAAACTGGTGATTTAAATCCCATGAAGCAGTGCTGCATTGCAGATGAAATTAGAAGCAACTGAAAACTTGAAAAAAGGGAAACGTTTGCTTTTTATCTTCCCTTCTCATCAACAATTCAACTGATGTTTTTATTAAACTCCTAGAAGGAAGAAATCAGCCTAAGAAGATATACATGAGAAACAAGATTCCCAAAATATTACAGTGTAACACTAATATATATATAATGGAGTTTACTTATTTTATAAATAAATTACTCTGAAATCTTCTCATAAACACAGTAAAATTAGTTTCTTTCACTGGAATTTGAGAAAGCTGGATTTTGAATGAAGAAATTAAAAAGGAACAAAATATCTGTTTTGAAAGATTAATAATCAAAGTGATCTACAGTACAAGAATCAAATATCAAAAATAGTAAGATTTCTTCCTTTCAAAGGAATAAAATGGAAAGAAAAGGAAGACAGGGCTTTGAAAAACCTTGTGAATTAATTTTTTATCTGTTGAGGAAGATACTGAACAGATGCTGAGAAATTCCTTTCCAGTCCTGTTTCACATTAAGTAACTTCAAAAATAACCAACCTCTTAACCTAAGTCCCTATTAAAATCCATTTAGAAGTTTAAAGAAACTGATTTAAAAATATTTTATTGCTTCTATGTTTGCATATACCGTACATACACAACTGGTGCAATGGTAACAAAATAAGAATAGAAATGAAGAATCATTCATAGATCACCTGAATGACATTTAAAAGCACAGTGTCTCCAAACACCGGTAAATCCTCAGTTTCTTCATTTCTCCTCCCTGTCTATTTCAGAGCCCAAAGAAATGAAATCTTGATCCTCATTCTAAATCAACTGGCAATATCCCTGAAGTTCATTACTGATAAGTTAATCTGTTATTAAAAAATTAATCTAATTAATCTAAAGGATGAGGTTCCACCAGAGGGCAATTAGACACCTTTGCTAATAGCAGTCCTGTTCTCTTTCCCTCAATTGTCAAAGCACTCAAAAGAATATTTTCTTCTCTCTCTGTGCTCGGTAGCTAACAGTGATATAAAGCTGCTGTTGAGGAGCAGGGGCAAGCACTACAACACCCAGAGAAGACACATGCAGCCACAACATTTTCACACACAATATGGCTTTATGAGTTAAACCTAATGGTCAGTCCACAAAATAAGTAGTTTCCTTCAAAGTGAAAGACTGAAGTCCTATTTCCATGAGCATTATTAGGATAGAGTTGTTATTCAGGATGAAAGTCTTTACCTATTTTAAAAATCACACCTGGAAAAGATGAAAGGTCACTTTCCATTGTGGTAGTTTACTTTCCCAGACTTGAATTGGTGTGGCCTCTTTTTTAGCAGAGGATAAACTGCCATTACCATATTAAAGTAAGGAATAGTTACCTAAAGCTATGGGCAGATGCTATGTGAGGCAGTTGACAGTAGAAACCAGAAAATTGGACCTCTTTAATTCTGATTTGAAAAGCTAAGAATAGGTGCTATTTCAGTGTACATAATTCTTCCAAACATGTTTAAACATTTTTAAATTGGTAAGTTTACAGATGGATGGTACTGATGCCTTTTACACGCTAAAATAATTTATATTTGTTTTTAAAACACTTCTCAGTTGCCCTTTAAAATGAACACAACCAGAAACACTGTTGCTGGAGCTGGTAGCATTACCTCTCTTGGGGCTCTGGCAATAAGAGCACAAATTTCCTTAAGAGAGCAGCAAACCTAACAAAGGGTAAAACTTTTCTAACATAAAGACATTTTGATTATTTCACTCCGTGCAACCTGTAAATTTGCCTTATTAATCTTCTCAGTTTGCTCACAAAGATTCAACTTTGTTTTGACACATATGCCAGTGAAGACTGGTTTTGGCATGAGTGGGACCAAAAATAAGACAACATGGAATACTTCTCTGCTGTTTAATTTGGGAGTTGAATTTAATAAAAACTGTTTTCAAAGCACTTCTAGTTACAACTGTAGACAGGCTCAATCAAATAAGCAGCAGTAAATGCCAGTCCAGGAGACTGGAGAGCCACCAGCTGTCAGGCCAGCAAACCTGGGTCTGTGCCAAGCAGCTGTATGAGGGCAACCCTGGGCGCACTTGGCTTTTGGGTGCAGGGCTTTCCACCTTTTATACTGGCAGCAGTGAAGTTCATGAATAAGTGAGAGAACTGCCAGACCCTGACGAGGACTTGCTGTGTGGTCTTGGCCACCACTGCCAAAGTACACCAGGGCACTCGGGTCCCTCGGCCTCCCTGTCCAGACGTGGCGTATGAAGGACGTACTGGAGCCGCTGTCGGCAGCCCGGCTGTGCAGGAGCATAATGGAACAGCTTTAGCTCCCAGGGAAGGGAAACACTTTCACTGGCAAATGAAACACTTTCACTGGCAAATGCTTTAAGCTTCAAGTAGGCGAGCCTGCAACTTGAACTTGCAGAAACTGCCTGAGACGGTGTTTTTACTGAGGTCATAAAACACACATATCCTCATTACTGATAAATCAAGAAGTAGACGGTGTATCACAGCTCAAAAGAAATTCAGTGGTACAGGAAACCAAACTAAAATACTGGCTATTTGCACTATTTAGCAGCCTTCTGTAAACAACAAAGGTGCCTAACTAGTGTGCTTGATTAAATTTCAGCAAATTCTTCATGACTTAATTCTACAGATACTGTGATTGTGCTTCCTTATTTGTGACTTTGGTACACTCCCTTCATGTTTCTCATAAGGACTTTGAAACAAGAACAGACTCTGTGCTTCTCTGACACACAACAGGAGGAGACATCCCTTAAGCTCTGAATGCTGAGAGAAAGATCATTCCCAAAATCCTTCTCAGGTTTCACACACTGTTCTGAGCAACAAGACCCTGGCAACAGAATCAGTGTCAGATGGATTAAATTAGGCATACAGTGCAGACAACTAATAAAGCTAATAACCCAAATAGTTTCTGATTGAATCCTGCCAATTTAATTTAAGGTGCTCTCTAATAATCTCAGGTATGAATGATAAACTTGAAGGAATCAACCTTGCAGGAAGATATGGCGTGAACAGTCAACTCCTCTTTACCACCCTTCACAGCTACCCAGAGTTAAGGCCACCCTACTTATACTGCATGCAAGTACAGTACCCAGAGTTCCTCTGTATCATCCAGCATCATTCCATAGCTCAAAAGAGCAACTGTACTTCAGCTATAGCAAAAGACAACATAGGGATACCCATTTGTGCTAAGTCTGCAGAGGGCACACATAAGATAAAAATGCATCTATTTGATTCTTAACAATTATTTCATTAGGGTGCAGGTTATGTGGCAAGTAATGAGCCACAGACATCTCCCAAGCGTCCACAAAGTGCACGGCAATTCCTGAGAACATTTTCCTCATGACCGAATCAAGCTGAAAGGAATACCAATCACTGTTGAAGAGGCTCACTTCTGGCCCAAGCTCCTGTACATTAGCTGTTCTGATAACGATTAAAGTCTTGGGGCTGCGGTCCAGCAGCTGAATAATGGCTCTGCGGATGTTCCTGAGCCGCCGGATGTACACTTCCACGGGGAAGGTGCTGAAGTGGGACCATATGGTTATGGCTATGACGGTGTTCCTGCCGCCCACGATGCCGTCGAGCTCGTTGGCGATGTAGCGCAGCTCGCTGCTGAACACCGTCGAGAAGCGGATGGGCGGCCCGTGGCAGCGGAACTTCAGCAGGATGTTGTGCTTCAGGTCCACAGACATGAAAGGGCCCACGTTCTTAGGACTCCCCAGGTTGAATTCCACTAGATCTGAAAGGCCAAGAACAAGTGTTAGTGAAAGACGGCACAAGAGCTTCAAACTATCATCAAGATGCTTGGACCACAGGGCAAAAGCGGGAGTAGATAAGGAAATCTGAACATCATTCTAAGACCTCTAAAATTAAACAGAAGGTGAGCATCATTTTTCAGAGTGGAATTTATGGGTGTTGAAATCGGCAGGACAGCACATTTGGGCTTAATAAGGCTGCCAATGCCTTTTCCAAGTTTCCCAAACTATTTCCTTCTCTCTTGTAAAAAGAAATTTTCCGAATAGTCATTGTTGCCCTCTAAATCCAGTGTTCACAAGAACACTTCTAGTAACTTTAGGACTCCATTAAATTTAAAGATTACTTCAAGTTGTAGGAATTAAAGGGGCTCAAAGTCTGTATTCCAACACATTTGAAGTGCTTCATGGAAAAGGGATGAGGGAGGCAGGAATATTTAAGTGGGTACTGAAATTCTGCTATTTAAGTAGCTTAAATAAGGAAAAGGGCCCCAAAACCTATGAACAGTACTGGAGGTCATTTTCTACTTCATTTCAAAAATCTCTTCTGTGACTGGGATGCTGCAAGGCCTTAAAAAGGAAACCCAAGTGACTACCTGCCACAACTCCCGGGAAGGCCACCTTAACTCACAGCCACAGCAGGAGTCCTGTTACAAGGACAACTTTGCAGATACCTGGTGGCCCCATTTACAAGGCCTACACGTTTACAGTGTCTGCTCAAACATTTGACTAATTGCCAGGGCTTCTGATGAGGTTTTCTCTTTCCTCTTCCTTTGTTTAGTCACTGTCACTGAGTAAAATCAACTCTGTGCCTGAGATGTGAGAAACAAAGCTTTGCAAAGGTCTTTAAGGACAAAGCCAAAAAAAAAAAAAAGTTACCCGGAACAAAAGCTGTCAGATATTCAAACCA
Organism: Machaerirhynchus nigripectus; assembly: GCA_013397975.1. NCBI lineage: Eukaryota > Metazoa > Chordata > Aves > Passeriformes > Dicruridae > Machaerirhynchus > Machaerirhynchus nigripectus. The sequence goes on from VZRQ01000740.1 coordinate 1,538,861, forward strand.
CTGCCTTATCGTAGAGTCTCCAAACAAGTGGATTACTTTTCCTTGTAAGCACTCAGTTATATCATCTGATTTGTTAAAATTATGGATCCAGTGTGTTCTGGACCTCCACTGGTCTTCATAATAATAACCAGAAGGGGAAGCTGTGGGATCTTCAGCTCTGTTGACACTGCTCGAATCTGGAAGAGAAAAATCCTTTGAAATTAACATGCAACAAAAGCAGCCTCCATAATCTTCATGGACACGTAGTCAGTGACTGCTGACGAGAGCTGGGTGGCCGATTATAGTCTGATTTGGTTTGAATTAAACGGTATCTCTGCCGCTAATGTAAAAAAGTATCCGACGCCTTTCACCCTGAGCTAGAAATGCTCAGTGGTGGGTGTTTGCCCAGGCAGAGAGGAGCGGAGGCGGGGAGACCAGCGGAGCATCTTCCCCATCCCAGCGCGGAGCCCAGCGCGGCGGCCGCCGTGCCGCAGGGCACTGCTGCCCTCCAGCGCCCGGCGTGCGCACGGCAGCGCTGCTCGGCGGGGACACCGACCCCACGGCGCCAGGATAACCTGGTAACGCTCAGAGAAACATCCAAAAAACCCAACACAAACCCACCATACACCCCCAAAACACCAAACAAAAAAAAACCAAAAAACTCCTATGGAATAACACCTACCCCGGCACTCTGGAAGAGTGAAGTCTGAACCATAAGGCCTCCAAACCCAGAAAATGCCAGAATTAAAGCTATAACCAAAAATGTTATGTGTGCCATTTGATCATTGAATATGATAATTATGAGAGTCTCTAATTCCGTGGATTTTTTACTTTCTCTCTGCTATCTAGCCCCCTCCCCATTAACTGCCTAAGGAGCAACTACACACCAGGGAAGCTCTGTTCCATGGGATGCCTTCTTAACTTGCAGAAGTTGACCAATACCTTGCAAGCAAAGGTATCAGGATTACAGGAGATTACAGGAACAGAAGCTGCAGTCTCCTGGTTTTATCAGCCAAATATTGCCATATTTCTCTTAGGAAGCATAGGGGTCATACTGGTACACCAAATATCCCTGAGGTTGATTCAGGTTCCTCCTTTGCCATTCGTGTATTCAAATACCTCGGCTGAACAAGCATGGAGATCTTCCCCAGCACAAACACCAGCTGCATGGAGCAGACACTTCCAGCTGTTTAAACACTTCTACTCACTTTGGTGTGGAGACTGCTAAGGGCAGTCCATGCCCTGTCATAACTTACAGCTGTTTGATAAAGCACACATTGCCATGGCCAAGATCATGCCAGTTCTAACTATGTAAAAGTACAAGCACTGGAATTCCAGGGCCCAAAAGCATTCTCTGATAGATGCTTCATTATAACACAGATGAAGCCAACCATAAGCATCTTTCCTAACTAGCATTTTTCACTGCTCTTTTTCTATTCAATATCCTCTGCATGTTGCATTAGCAGATGTTAACCTGAGAGGTTAGAGGATGTTAACCTCCTTAGACCTCACAGGGACACTGTAAAAAGCAAACTACTATTCTGTTTACATAACACAAATAATATCATCACAATTACCACAGAAAAAAGCCATCAGAAAAATTTATCTCTGGGTGATTCTTTAAATCTGACAGCAGGAACAATGAAGGAAGAAAAAAACCCCCAACTATAATAATGTGGACTTATCCAATATTTATATACAGGAATCCCACAGAGAAAGGATAATAAAAAAGCCTTCACACGGTCATGCAGTTAAAGACTAATTCATAATGTGAACTCACAACTTGAGTTTGTTTGATTCTAAGTTTTGATGTAAGAGCAATTCCATTTTTTACCTTTTAAGTGGATTCTTTGGCTACACACACACACACACATTTATATATATAACAATGGTACTAAAACAACTTTTTGGTGCCCCACAGTAAATCAGCATTTTAAGTCTGTGTATAATATCATACCAGTTTTGGCCCAGAATTCAGAAATTCAGCAAGCCCTTACTTAGAGATTTTATAAAAGAGAGTAAAAGCTCCAATCTGAAGTTATAAACAAAGGACAGAAATAAAAACTTGTATTTCAGAAAAAAAAGTTTTTAAAAAACTTGATCTACATTTACCACCCCACAAAAAAACATGTACATAAAGAACAACATCAGAACAATGAGTTTGTGTGTACCATCAATCCTCACAAATCCACACGTTCATGAGCATTATACCAATGAGTTCAGTTTATTTATTCAGAGACTGCTGTACTTGGAAGGAATTTCCCTGAGGAAATGTGCTACTCCTATCAACCCTTTTTAACCCAGCATTAATCCTCAGGACATTGTAGGCAGGCTTTGATCATTCAAAGCTCCCGGAAGAAGGGTGACAATCAAATTTTGAATTTGCAGCAGTTTCTGTCAGGAAATATACGAGATAAAAAAAGCAACAAAACCACATCACCTAAAGGATCTGGAGAAAGAGAAGAATTGGGGGGTAAAATGCTGCTAGCCTAGTAGCACAACTGTATTTTTTTAGTGAACAGTAAAACTAAAAGCAAGAAATCCTGTAAGTTGCTTTCTGTTCAGACTATTGGCTCAGGTCAGTAACTCTACCTTAAAAGTCTCCTATAACCTCACGGAAGAAAAATATGAAAAGTTTTCATTTAAGAAATAATTCTCTGTGTATCACATTTTGTGCAGACTTTTTAGAAGCATAGAAAGCTTGTATTTGGATATGAATGAGATAAAACCTCTGAGTTTATTTTAGTAGAGACTGTCTTTGTTCTATTCTTAGAAAGGCACAGAACAATTAAGTTCTGGTCCAGAACTGTAGGTTATGACATCCTGTGGTAACACAAGTTATAGTAATACTTGAATGCAAGTTACCAAAATCTGTTAGACAACATACTTAACAAAGAAAGAAATTAAGAAACACCACACAGCTGTTTTCATTAGATTGAGAGTTTGGTAAGCCGTTACGCTAAGATTTTACAGCATGAATAAATGCTAGGGGGGAAAAAAAGACATTTTTGGCAAGAGACCAAACTTCTCTCTTCTTTTGATTTCTTTCTCTAAAAATCCCATTTATGTATGTAATTTTAGAAAAAAGTTTTCATTATTTCTGAACTTGTATTACAGTTAACACCCAAAAGCCTTCATTGTCTCAGTACAAATCTGATACTGATTTTTATGCCATGCTAAGGAAAGAAATTAATTATTATTTGATGCATGTTGTTCTTTTTAAAAATTAAATCATGAATTACAAACAAGAATCTTAGGCAGTTCACTTTACCTGTAAATGCCTTGGGCTTTACAATGACTGAATCAGGTCCACTGGAGAGTATCGGCCTTTTGATATTCACGTCACTTGAACAAAAAATGAACACAGCAATATTTGTAAATTTACTGTAAAATTTGAAGGTAATGTTAATCTCATTTTTTTCTTAATCCACTTCACATAAGCACACAGTACTACAAATTTTTACTCCAAGTTTACCCTACTTCCTATAGCTGAATTCATTCTGCATTAACTTCCTCAAGACCACCATCCCTATTCCGAATCCAAATTCAAAATTTCATGGCACTGACACAAGTCTTGTGCACACTTGTACCGTCACAAATCTTAATAAAGCAAAAAATAAAGCTATCAGAGGTCTGCAAGAAGCTTTCGGGGATTTGCCACAAAGATGTTCCCAGCTTGCAGAACACGTGGGGACAAACCACTGCAAGGGTACGTGGCCGCAGCAGCAGCTCCCAGCTGATTACTAAGCTCTTGTTCTGTCTTTTGCTACTGTTTTGCAGAGAATCCTTGTCTATTTATTTTTTTCTCCATTTAAGAAATAAATTATTTGGGATTTCTGTAAGCCTCTTTGCTCAAGGATCTCAGAGCTGAATGAAACAAATAAACAATCAAAACAAAACCAAGAAAAACACCTTTTCCATTCCCATATGGAAACGTCACCAATAAATATAAGCTAAATTTTACAGGTGAACTGGCAGAGACACAGAAAGTCAAAAGACCCACTTACAAACTTGATAAGGAAGAGCCAAAAAAAATTCCACTGGTGCTTACTTTTTATTTCTGGTCTTGTTTATAACCATGCACACATGCTTTCCTAATTAAACTATTTGGAGCTGCTACTCTAAAACTTTCCCAATTTAGGCCTCAAGTGAACACACTGCCAAAAGACTGTCCTTCAACATCTTTGTTGGAGAGCAAGGCAGTAGCCTACAACTACAATTCTGACACTACACAGTAACTAACTTTATCTAAATTCAGCTGTGTGATTTCATACAGAAGCAGTTCTGTCACACACCTACCCAGGCACCAAGAGATGGTTTGGGTTTTTTTTTTAAATGGTGAATGCAGAAATAAAATATGACTGTGAAACTAATTTAGTTTGACACTTGAAATAACATGCACAGATCATTTCCACTTGCATGGGTATTACTCAGCAATTTGTTCTAGCAGGTGTTTTCTTTACGACTGACTTAAAACTATTTCTAAGATTTGAAAGTCATATTGAGAAACGAGGAACACATTGCATTACATTTAAGATGACTTTTGATGAGGACAAAAGCAATTGGTAATTTCTGTAAAAATAAGCCTAAAACCCAGACTCTTTTTAGGTAGTTTAGATTTGGCCAAAAATACTTCACAAAGCATTGTTATTGATATTGAAAGAGTAGGTTTGGAAACAGATAATAAGGAAACAGTCCCACAAACCACCACCAGGTTTAGACAGCACGCTCTTGTGAAATTCAGTAGGGTTGAATTCAAAGCACAGAAAGAGAACTACATGCCAAGTTTCTTTAAGATTGCTGTCTAGGATTCTTGCACAGCTGAATGGAGGGGAACAGACTGTTCAACAACTGACATCAAGCACCTGGTCCTGCAGATACACTGCTCCTCTATGGCAATGTGTCATATTTAAGCAGTAGGCTAAAGTTTGTATAAAAAACCCCCAAACAAAACAACTTGACTGAGTATATATAAATTCAGCATCATACAAACCTTTGGAAAAAGAGGCTTTCTTCTTGTGTCAGAAGACCTTTCAGATATCCACCTTTGGCATGACTGATTCGGCTGGCACAGGACAGTTTTCGAGGCTTGTAACAGAACCATGGCTCACCCGTGTAGAGATCTGTGAAGTTACAGACTGGGAGACCTCCAGGCAAGCAAACGTTGCACTCTGTAGTTTCTGAATACCTCCCAGACTTGAATGAGCTTTTGAAATAGACTCTGTCCGGCCTTTCCTCTCGTAAACGCAGGAGGACTTGGATTGCTTCACTCGGATGGACAAGGGACACAGAAACTTTGACCTCTCCTGGCCAAAGCAAGGTAAAGAAGACTTTGTAAAGGCCATTATGGCAATCTACAATCCTTCCTGCTGCTCCAGCTTTCAGCACAGGAGAGTGAATTCGTGCCTGTAAATAGTCCCCACCATACTGCTTGGGTTTTCCTTGGAAATCCTTCATACGAACAAGTACCTCTAACTGATCACCCACCTTGAAGAACCTGCTGGGTTTCACAATCACAAAGTCACTGTGTGTGGGATCAGTGCTCTGTGCAAAGGCGATTTTGCCATCAGGGGGCTTTGGCCACTGTATTGCAGCAAGCAACGATTCCTGCTCCGCTTGCTCCCTTTTGGACAAGGTCTGCTGCGCGTACCCACAGTAAGGCTTCCTGGTAGTTTTGGTTGTCTGCGACAGAGAATGCTGGACATTGTTTTCTGTTATCCAATTCGATCCTGAAACTGTGTCATCGTCCAGGTGCTGGGGAGAAAAAGATTGCCTGAAGCTGTGCTATGAAATGAGACACTGTGAACAATGGATGCTTTGTCAGCAAATGATCCCAAGAACTGGGCTTTGCTCTACAGAGTTTTGAAGCTGACTGAATGAAGCAGCTTCACTAGAAGACTCAAATCTAATACTTTGACCACAGGATTTCTAAGGAAACAGGCAGGCCACCTGTGGTTACGCTGCTTTGGCAAACAAGCATTTAAATAGATCACATCCGATGTATGGCAGTATTTCAGCTACCAGTATATTCTCTAAATATCAGCAATGTGAAAAAAAATGACAAAAGGTTGGATGATTAAGTTATAACTCATGTTTTACTTTCTTCTGCAGTAACATTTTAATCTTGGAGCACCATGAGGTCTAATAGCTGCCCAGTGTAATGCAAGGAAATAGGGTTTCTTTGAGATGTTACACTGCAGATGAAGCTGAGGCACCCCCCTGCACACGCCTTCCAGAGAAGTCTGCTGCATGTAGCAGCTGCAGTCATTTATCTGGTCACACTCACATCGCTTCTTGGCTAATTATCTGAAATGCATGTTTCCCTGTAATGTGCACACTGAAAGAAATAAAAGAACAAAAGCCCAATCCTTCTGGGACAATGAATTCATGAGCCAGTTGGCAAGTAGAATAGTGTAGGACAAGCTAGGACTAAACAGGCAAAAAACCTGTTTGTTTATTTATAAGATTTTCGAATCTATATACAGCTGTTTCTGGCACCAAATGAAACAGCAAGCAAAGCATCCCCTAATCCACATAAGAGTTTAAAAATGAAAATAGTTAAATACAATGCTAGGCTAAGAGAGGGGGCTTCTGCTGCAACTTGACATCAGTGTCCAAAACTGTATTTTCATGCAAATGACTGCAGATACCATCTTCTTTATGACATCACATAATTTTGCAGGTTTGCATTAGGAAAATTTTAAAAATAGCACAGTCTAAGACTCCAGAGCTACCCATGAGACTTCTAATCAGCAAATCCAAACATACCCTTCAAATACACACAAAATCAGCAGTTAATGAGCAATTAATTATCAGGTATATCTGGCAGAACTTATCCATACTTCTATTTCATAAAGAAGGAAAATTGTTTTTCAAGCAAATATTAAAATAATACCATTCACATAGCATCAGATGATATACTAGTTTAGATTTGAAAGATTGCTAAAAATTCAAATGGCATTACTTTATATCTTTTAAAATATCATTGTACTTACCAATACCCCAGTGTTTCCCATTTACTTCCTCCATAACTAACTGCTCAGCAATGTACTAAAAGTCACAGCACTCGTATGAAAGCCTTATTCATTGTTATATACCTTTCTTAGTCCATGGAAATATCACCAGTGTATTAAAATCATTTGAACCACCCTGAGATTCAACATATATTTAGAAGAGAGACCTGACCTTTTAGAAACCTGACAAGCAATAGAAACACATAGGCTTTTGAAGCCTGTGACATAAGAAGCTGGTTTTGATCAGCTTAAGAGGATAAGCACATTAGGATGCAGGATGGATACACAAAATCCTCTTTGTTTGATATCCAAGTTAACTATAAAACTTGAAACTGTAAATTGCTACATTGTAACTCTAAAATGTAAATTGACACATACCCATCTATACCCAGATGTCAACATCACAACAGAAGCTTTTGCTTCTGTTTTATATTCCTGCCCAGGATTTAACAAATTTTCCCTGAAGGCCACCTGAGATAATTCATAATTATTTTTGTTTTCCATCACAGCAAGCAAAGCTGAAGATATATGCTGCACATTACTTTTATTAGTCCAGTAAATTTCAGCCAAAGCTGAGAGTGAAACTCAGGCACAGTTCTACTTTAAATCTTGCCTACATGCATTCTTGAATTAAGCCAAGTTTCTATTTTTGGATGCCTTCACAACTTCTTCCCTTCACTTGCTGATGCATATATATATATATACACATACAACACAGAAAATACTTCATGGAAATATTTTTAAAAGTTAGCTATATATTTTGATGCATCCAATAAGCTGGTAACAATGTCTCAGCAAAAATATTTAAGCATTTTCCTAAAGGGGGGTGGAAAGGGAGAATATGTATGTATAATTAATTGCTGTTTTCAGTGTAAGTTCCCAAGAGAAAGTTTCTGGTTTTCAGTTGGTTCTTCAATGGTTGGTACTTCAGGCTGATGGACGTGGGAAAAAGAAAACCTTTCAAATTAAGAAGAGAGATGGCTATCTAAGACAGCTTAAAAACTGATGTATCCCTATTTTTAATCTTCTATAAATTTCCTCAGAGTTTTTAACCCAGTCTTTCTGTCAGAGATGTAGAAGATGCCATTTCTGGCCTAGCTAGGCTTTCTGAAGTCTTTCCACGAGCATACCTATATCCTTCACTGGGAAAGGGTGCAGAGAACACCAAGCCAACAAACTCACTCAGGAAACAGAACATGGTCCGATGTCTCCAAATCAGTCCACCTACACAGATTTTTAGCAATGCACAAAGCCAAAGCTCTTCACTTGTATGCAGCTGAGAACAAGGACAAGCACTGCCACTTCAACATCTCCAGGTTATGACCCACTAAGCAGAACAGATCATACCACAAATATTTCCTCAGACTATCTTCAAAGGGCCTGAGGGGGAAGCTCCATGAAGGTAAAAGAACTTCTTCCACATCCTGAAGCACCATTCTTTCTCCAACATCCTTGTTCATCTTTACAGCCCTCTCTCAAGCCCGACCAGGACCATGTATTGTTGCAGAATTAGAAGCTTACGTGTGAAAATAAGCTACACCCTGTATGCTAGTCACAGGAGAAAATATTGCAGAGATTACCTCTGCCAGTAAAGGTAGAAAAAGCTTCAGAGTCAATTAATATACCAAAGATCCTTGACTGGAATAGAAAAGCTTTGCAAACCATCTTCCTTTCTTAAGTGTTTCTCAGGCTCAGCTCCAAACAAGTACTTAAGTTCTCCTGCCCCTATGGATATACAAGGCCTGCCCTGAGGCAAATAACTAGCTTAGCTTGTCCCTACTCCATTTCCTACTCCCTCCTGGTATGTCCAAATCTCTCTGGCTCCTCTATGTTGTCATATTGAGACTGTGCAGAACTGGGGGCTTTCTGCTGTAGTTAGCAGCCAAAACTAAATAAAACACCTTTATGAAAAACAGATAAAGAGGATTTCTCAAGAGCGCTCTTCCTTTACGACACAGATTCTTTTACTGTTCATTACAGGCTCCATGTTGGATAACACCTGCTTTGCTGATTTCCAGGTATACTCCATTCAAGGTGTCATGTATTTGAAATGCAATTCCCAAGGGGCTTTGATTGTTTGTTTGTTGGGTTTGAGGGGTTTTTGTGTGTGGGAGGAGTTTGTTTGGTTTTTTTGCTTTGGTGGGTTTTTTTCTATCATTACTTTTTTTTAATTCACTGCATTTTGAAGCTAACCAGAACCCAAATGTGACCACAAAATAATTTAATGGATGTCCGCCAAGTAACACAGGCAGGACAGAAGAGATTAAGTGTCAATTAAGTGCAAATAAATCCACTAGCAGTTCCTGCATTAGAGATATCATAAAAAGGAAAAAAGGAAGCTGTATTTTTATGAAAACTAATGGAAGCCTCAGCTCATCTCCTCAGCTTTTGGCATTCTCACTGCCAACCACGCAAAAAATTAGATATAACATACAGATCAACCCAGGCAATAATGCTCTCAAAGATATTCTAGAAGGGTCACAGAGTACTTGGGTAGATCTGCAATGAACACCTGTCCTCAGTTAAACACCATAGTTTAGGTGGCTGATGGAAATTGCTGCTGAAAAGGTGAAACTCCATCTCAAAGCCCTGTATCTTCCACCAGCTGTTAACTCCTGCCTTGGCCTGGTACAATTCCGAAGAGCTGCTGCAAACCTGTGCAAGTCACTGTCACTAGAGCAGGAAACAACACAGGACATTCCCAGGCAACAGGCATGGTGGGGAAATAAAAATTCCAGCAGACAACATCTGAAACTGAACAAATACCAATTCCTGAAAGGTCTTTCATCTTATTTTCAGTTATTTTAAACTCCAGGTACTTTATTTGTTGTCTACAACAGATATGAAATCAGTTCTCTATCATTACCATCTCACAGCACTGAGTGGCTGCTAAACTACTCTGAGTGCCAAAGCCAATCCTCAAAAGCCATCACTCGACAGTCAAATGTTCCAGAAATAATTGGAAAAAGATAAAGTTATATTTTGTAGGCACCTGCAATTTAGTAGCAAGAAATAAAAACTTTGTTACACAGTTCTTTTGTTCAGTTTCAACTGTCTGATTCCATACATTGTCCTGGCAAGAAACTTCCCTTCTCCCCATACACTCTCTCTTCTAGATGTTTTTAAATAAAATTGTGTTCATAACCAATCCTGAAGTGGTTCTGTCACTCTAAAGGCCACTGGTACAAATACACAAACTCTACTTTACCCTGAAGGCATGATGTATGGGCAACACCCCAATACTTCACAAAAAATTACTGTACACTTTATCTGTCTGGCTATGCTCACAGAAAAAAATTATAATAAAATAAAAACACATTTCTTCTGGTACTGTGGTCAACTAAGTGACTTCAAGGGAGTAGTTATTCCATACTAAAAAGCAAAGTAAATAATAAGCTGGGTATCAAATGTTTTGTGGACAGCTTGTTTGTTTGTTTGCGGTTTTTTTAAACACAAGGCAAGAAAAGTAACATTCTGACATGGATAGGACTACTGAGAGGGTATCATTAGTAGCTTAAGAAATTAAGAGGAAACATTCCAACATGAAAAAGTATAAAATCCTAAAGCAAAAAAGAAGGGAGACTAGCTGGGGGGTAGCTGACAATTGCCTTAGATCTTGAGCTTTAGCCAGCTAGGTTGGATGATTCGGGGGTGAGAAGCATGTCTGATGCATTTACAAACACATCCTCAACAGTAACCAACAATAAGTTCTCCTTCCAGAGCCTGAACAGATTTGGTTACAGACATTCTGTGAAAGCTTTATAAGATTTTTTCTGGCTTTGATCTCTGACTGAAAAGAATCAGCATAAATGCCTATACTAGACTACCTGGGAAACTGAGCCAAGACATAGACAAATATAGGAGCAGGTCCATTCAGAAAAGTCAAGACAACAGAAGGGGTCAGAGTTGCATGTCATAATGTAAAGATTTACCAGCAACACAATACTTAACTGAGTTTAGAATAGCAGATCTGTAAAGGGCAACAAAGCCACAAAGACACTTATCATGGACACTGGCAAGAAAAAGCACAGAGCAAACACCCAACCTGCATTTTCCATTTCACTCTTGAAGCACTATCAGAGCCCTTTTCTCTAAGAAATGTAATTTTAAAATGAAGAGAAAACAGTTTAAGATTCTAAATATCAACACTCTTCACGCAACATCGTAGGTCAAAAACCAAAACAAAATAAAACCGCATAAAGAAAAAACAAGAGCTACCTCCCATGTAACACGAAATGGATCATGCTAACTTAAACCAAAAATCCATCAAACATAGTCTTTTGATTGCCAATAGTTTCCAACAGCAGAGATGTGGGGGAAAAAAACAGACCAAACATGTGGTGCTATTTCCTCCTGTAGACTTAACACAGTTTCTAGCACTTTATGGTTTAGACTTCTTAAACACTAGGGTAGACATATTTAAGAGCTAGTATGCTCTAATGGATTTTTCTCCTATGCATTCATCCAGATATTTTGAATATATGCTTTTAGTAACTACAAAGTCTTACTGCAAGGAATTCTGCAACTTTGCTGCAATCCATAAAAAAAAAATCCCTGCTTCCTTTAAAATCAGCATCTGCAGTTTCTATTTAATGTGCCCACTAGTACTGGAATAGGTAACGAATACTCATTCTTCAGTCATTGATCCTGAGTCACTTGCGATTTTAGACTTCTCAGACATCTTCTTTACCCTTATGTGATCCTCTTGCAATTCAACTGTATTTTTTGTGGGGTGAGGGGGTTTTACAGCCCCTCTTTTGGATCATTTCTTTTGGGCATCACTAGCCAGGAGGCAGGAGGATTCTGCAAGCAGCATATACACAATTTAGAAGCACAAACCAATTACTGACTGGCTCACATGCACAAAGGACAGCTATATTTTAGGGAGGTGTTAGGCTAAGAATTAGAGTGCTCACCCACCAAATGCAGCACTGGAATGCCTGGCCAGGCAGGCAGCCAAGGGGCAGGGTCAGCCTCCAGGGCTCCTGCAGACAGATCCTCATCCACCTTGACTTTAATCTGGGGTTACTGACTAAGCAGTTTCAAAGTACTTCTGCACTAAAGTGATAAGTAAAATGAAGAAATCTGCAAGACAGACATGGCAGAGGGAAAAAGGGAAAGGCAAACAAAAATTGCATCAGTACAGGCCAGAGATGAACAAGCCAGCTAACAGCTCTGCAGAAAAAGACCTAGAAATTCCAGCAGACAGCAAACTCACCATGTGTCAGCAGCTCAGCATTGTGGCAAGGAATTAACAAGATCCTAACCCACTGACAGAGCAAAGTTATAGCTCTCCTCAACTTGACCATGGTGAAGTCACACCTAGAACATTGCGTCTGGTTTTTGGACAAGCCACACCACAGTAAAACTGGCAAGACCAGCTAAGAATCCCTGAGATGATTAGGGAACTGGAGTGACACTTAGGGAACCAAACCTTCTTTTTTAAATGTGGAGAAGTCCAAAAGAGGATCTAACTGTAGTCTTTTACTATCTACAGGGGAGTTACAGAGGAACTGGAGTTAAAGTACACTCCAACATTATAAGAGGCAACTTCCTGTTGCACAATAAGACAAACATTCTTCCCTCTAATAGGGATGCAGCATTGCAATGGACTGTCTAGGTAGGTTGTGAAATCTGAGTGTCCTTGAATACTGTCCAAAGTCAAAATACCCTGTCAGCAATCCAAGCTAACCCTGACTCCAGCCCTTTTAAGAGGGTGTTGGATTAAATACCTCCAGACATCCTTTCCACTATGAATTTCCTGTGATTCCAATTTATCGCTAAATGCTGTCAGTCAGATACAATCCTAACCTTACGTTCAAACGTTAATAATGTTGTTCAAGCCATCTTGGAGAAGAAACAGGTTCCACTTACCTCTAACTGAAAAAAGTTATGGACCAGCACCACAACAGCCAGCACTGCCATAAGCAGGCAGAAGAGCTGCAGTCTGAACGAGTCACGCCACATGGTCCATTCGTGTCTTTCCCTCCCATGTTAGACGTTGCCATGACTTCCATTCACCACAAACATGAATGTCATTTCGTCTCAGCAGAGCACGAGAGAATTCAGTTGACTTCCACTTCATTCCTGCAAGTGCATTTACACAAACTATATTAAGTCCCCAAAGTGTTACCAGAACTGAAGTCAAGTTTTACACTGACAGCTTACAAACAGTGGGACTTTGCAGTAAGCGCAATAGAACTGTCAACACACATTCTTTTCGTGGAACTCATCTGAGCAGCATTATCTTTCATGTTACGTAATTCTCTTGGACATGTCAAAGCAAACCCTTATTATAAAGCCGGTGTCACCCCTAGCTGAGACCAAAAAAAAAAGGCAAAAGAAGAGTACAAGATTTCAGTCTGGCAACCAAAAAACCCAAAACAAATCACCACCACCCTAGTCATCTGTTAGGCCACCCCACCTCCATCCAGCCATCACAAGACTGAGACCTAAAGCAGAAATGTCTGGGTTTAGACATCTCCCATTTACCTGTTTACACATTATTAAAGACTAAGGTGTGAAACAAGTTTGGATAAGCAAGGTAAAAGATACTTCCTCCAGTTTTCTGCTTGGGAAGAGGGGAAAAATAAATCAACTGTAGCATTAAAGAGGAGACATCTAAGAGAGTTGAAAGCACTAAAATTTAACTTCATGTATCACCTACAACATTACATTACATTACACTACATATTCCCTGTTTTGCTTTTTTATCATTCATTTTACCTGAGGTACTTATATGCAGCTCTAAAAACAAACAAAAAAAAAACTTCTGGAAAGAATACAGCGTGCTGGGTTTTGGTGTTTCTGGGTTTTTTTTAATCTAATAGAAGTACTGTCTTTCATAAACTTTAACATTTATAAAATATTGTTCCTTTAAGGTTGCTTGATAGCTGATCTGCTATAAAATCACAGACTTAACAGCCACTGATGAAGTTCTCACAGCTTAATGCTTGCTCAGAATGACTCTTAAATCTTCCTTTCTTTCTGAGAAGGACAGTTTTGATGCAGTCATTTTGCAAGCAAAAAGGGTACTGTTCTTGCAGAAGCTCCAAACTTGGAAACAGAAAACAGATGGCAGGAAAGACAGTCAAAAGACATCAATCTCTCCAAACCTAATATTCTCAAAGCAGCATTACACATACAACCATCCACCAAGTGCAACAGCATAATCAAATTATTATATAAACTTTGTATAACTTTCTATAAATAGTATAACTGCAAATTTATACTATTAAGATAGTATAAATACATAGTACATATAGTCTTAAGACTATATGAAAAATGCTGTGTAAATTTAAATGAAACATAATGATACATTAAATATCAAGATTAAGTAATTAAATTATTTATCAAATGAACATAGGCTAGAAAACTGAAATACATTACTGGTATAACCAGGACAGCCTCAAATAGACCACAAATCAAATTGCTTTACAAGGATTATAGGGATTATAACTTCAAATGGTTTGCTGAGAATTACAGAGATTCTATTTCTGACCAATGAACAAGCATTGAAAGAGAAAGACATCCATTAAAGTGAAAGTATCAAAATGCCACAAAAATGCATCTTTGTTGGAACAGTTCTGCACTAATATGACACTTGCATAAAACAGCAGCTTGGGTCGTAAATTGATAATAAATATACCTAAATACATGAAAATGCTAATGTAAGGACATATATGCCCATCTGAGGAAGAGAAACAAATACATTAGACAAAAACAGGATTTTTAATTGTGTTGCTGAGAATTCTTTCCACATCACTGAAAAGCACAAGACACTGAAAATTAATAAAATGTAATTTCATATGCCTAAAAAGGTGACAAGTGCTATTCCCATGTATTCTTATTCACAATTTTCTGTATCTGTAAATGTCACATGCCCTAAAACATTTGAATGCACAGATTTAGAGCTTTTTTTATGCTAAAGGCTTAATATACTGCCAGTTTCATCACCCCTGAACAATTGATTCCATTCACTTTTTTGTGTAAGGGAAGCCCATAAGTACACCAAAAAGCCTTAGGTCCTTACCCTACTCCTGAAATGTTCTCTGGAGCCATCCACACAAAAGGCCAGATAACCTTGGAAACAATACATTAAAAAATAAATATATGTACAGAAACACACACAAATATTTTTAAATAATATATCATAGATTGGTGGTTTGCTTATAGTGGCACAAAATAAAACGGCAGTTACATCTTTTTACCTGTAAAATTACTTTTGTTTCTACAATAACCATGGGATTTTGTTTAAGTATTTTATTCTTTCAAACTTCAATACTATGCCTTTGAATTTTCTGCTATTTACTCCTAAGTATTACTTCTCTCAGCTTTGTTTCATGTTATCAGAAGCCCCATTTTACCCAAGGTTAAAAACAAAAACCTATTTAATTACATTTTTATGAACACGTCATTAAATTATGCCTCATGCTCCATTACGCGATTATTGCTTTGGGTTTTTTCCCAAGTTGTCCATTACTGTCAGCTCCCTCTCTGAGCCAGCAGCGTTACAAAAGCAGGTACGAGTGCAACCGCTCCAAATTTTGTCATGCAAATCGCAAAGGCAGAGGAGCCGCTACCTCTGGCGATGCCCAAACCATGTCACTGGGGGACACGGGCTCGAGCGAGGCTCGATGCTCCCGTGGCTGCCAGCGCGGAAAATCAGGTTTGCTGGCGTTTTTTGCAGATTCCGCACTGCTCCCCGGGGCGCGGGGAGCTGGCAGCCCCCCAGCCCCTGACATTCCGGGGGCAGCGCCGCAGCCCCCGCGGAGGTCCCGGCCGAGGAACACGGGACCGGACGCGCACCCACGAGCCACGGACGGGGGCAGCGAGCAGGAAGCACCGCTGCCGGCAATGCAAACCGCACAGCTCTGTTTTATTGCTTCAAAGGTACTTTCTGGGTGCCGCGGGGTGTGCATCCCCGGGGAGCGGCACAAGGCAGACCCAGCATCCCCGGGGAGCGGCACAAGGCAGACCCAGCATCCCGGGGAGCGGCACAAGGCAGCCCCTGGATAGGCAGGAAGCACCTTCAGCCGCCGCCGCGCCGAAATCCGAGCGGAGCGGGCTGGGCGGCCCTGCGAGCGGACGG
>VZRQ01000740.1:1555035-1568880 GCA_013397975.1 Machaerirhynchus nigripectus
CCGCCCCCCACACAGCGGCGGCGGCCGCCGCGCCTCCTCTCGCCCCGCCCCGATACCGCCTGTGTCCCCGTGGCCGCTGCCGCAGCCTCTGTGCTGGAAAGGGGCAGTGAAAACGGACACAAAACCCAACAAAAATCATCCCTGTAATTTTTGAGCCACCGCCAGTGCAGCCAAAGAAAGCAGCATGCGGGGAGGGTGGCCCGGAGCTGGGCACTATGGCCTGGGTGGCATTACCATGGTCCCCAGCCGCAGCCCCAGTCAAGAGAACAAGCTCTGACACGAAGCATCGTAGCTCAAACGCTGTCGAGCCTGGAGGCGAACGGAGCAGGAAGCAGGAGAGCCGGTGTTTTGGACAGGGAGAAGGCTGTGAAAGGAGAACGTGGCGACAGAGCAGGTGCAGGGACTGAGCGGGGGCGGCAGGCATGGCCCAGCACAGCGGAACTGGGCAAACGCAGCTGCATTGAAGGCAGGACTTCAAGATGCTTGATGAGGACATGCACGCAGTCATGTTGAGCTTTGCATCCTGCACCAGAGCCGGGTGGCACTTCCAATCTGCAGGACATCTGCAATTAGCTTTGTAAACACTTGTAAACATTACATAAGTTTGGGAATGCCAAAACACTCAACTGCAGCAGTTCTTTGTATGAGTGCAGGTTAAGGGCTTGAGGCTATTTTTACTAAAGAATATGTGGGTTGCTTAAAACCAGAAACAAGACAGCAGCTGAAACATTCCTGTGAACACAATATTTTAGCCATTATAAATATTAATTGCCTACTCTTGTCTTCTGCCCCCACCCCCATCAGCTGTAGCTATTTTGAAGAAGTGACCTTACCGCTACTTTTCTCTTCCTTTCTGCTTCTTACAACAGTGGTTACATGGTAGAGGTAGAACACAAAAATCTCAACAGGCACCAGCTTTTATTTGTACTATACACTGTAGGTCAAGAATTGAAAACCATCTGGCTGTATAAGCAGAACATGTTAAAAAGACAGTATTTTGAAAGATAATTGGTACTGCTTTTTTTTCCTCCCAATATACAAAATATGTCAGTTCTATAGCAGTCTCATTTCTCTTCACTCATCCTTCATGAGCCATGCAGCACATCGAATTCCCCTACAAACTCTCCAGCTTAAAGTTCAACCTAAGGCAAAACTATCTAATTAGTGTGCCAAATGCCAAGCATTATCCCATCTCTTAATGTATCTGGGGTGCTGTTGGGAGTTGAAGGTGTGGAAGGTGACAACAGTGAGAAAATCTGTCACTTCTAAGGAAGTAGGTACTGCTATGCTGTCTTCTGCCATATTTTACACTTCATCACCCCTCAGGGATGGGAAAGGATCCCCACGCTACTTTTCTCCATAAATTCTTCAGTTATCATTGTAGTTAGTCTTGAAGAAGGCCTAATAATGAATCAAATACTAATCTCTAATGTGGTAAGCCTTTTGCACAAAGAGGCCAGCAACCAATTACTCAGTGTTTGCCCCCATGCTCTCTAGAAAGCACCACGTAAAAGGCTCTTCGGCTATGAGTTGAGTGTCAGTGGCATTGGTGAGGTCTGTTCTACCTCATGGCCATGCAAAAACTAAATGTCATTAGTCCCAAAAGAACTATATCTTCAGCAGCTGTCGCTCACCTTACATCCCTCCTCATTTATCACACCAGAAGCACTTGTCAGTTATTTTGAGATGAGTACAGAAAGCTAGATAATGAAAAAGAATCAGTCTTTCCTTATTTCTTTTTCCAGAATTACATGCAGTAAGATGAAGTTATGCTGGGCCCTTGGCCCCATTGCCCTTCTCTCCCTTACCTGCAAAGAAAAATCAATAAAACACAGTATATTTGATAATGCATGTGGAACTACTGAACCGATTCTTGATTATAGGCAGGTGTTGGGGAACATTTTAGTTTGCTCCCTGAGGCAAGCTACAACACACTTTTGTGCTGAAGTATGATGAGATTTAATAAACAATGCATTGGACAGTCTGCAAAGAGCACAACCCACACTGTTACCTTTCTATAGACATATTTGATTTGATCTGTCTCTTTTTGCTACATTACCCTCTTATCACTTCTCCAGTCTTTCTCCACTTGCACAATCATCTGGGTCTTGTCCTTCTGCAGTTTTCAGAACAGTGAGTTTCACTCTCATCTTGCACACGAGTTCAGCATGTCCCCTGGTTTCAGACACAGCAACAATTAAGGTCTATTTAACTGTTGGAAAAAGTGTTTTGCCAACCTGGTGCCACCCAGATGGTTTTCCCATCATCTGATGCTTTTAAAGGGATAACACTTTTGCAAGAAGAATCCTCTTGCAGCTTCCCAAAGTCCTTTTCCAAAGGTTACAGAGAAGCTTACCTACACGCACCATCAGCTTTTCCATGAACCTGCCTCAAGCAGCTGTGCTGCATTCCCACTCCAGGGACAGGTTCTCATTTCTTCCAGGTGGCTCTGGTCCCCTTTCAGATAAGAGAAACTCTTCCTGGTCTCCCTTTCTATTTCTCCACCAGACAATGGACATGGTCACAGCCATCTCAGCCAAAGGCTGCCCCAAGTAGATCATTCCAGTTTAACACTGACCCTGCTACACCAAAGGAAGGAAAGCATCAGGCAGCTAGCAACATGAGAAAGCAGGTGAGAAAGGTAGCTTACCTGTCCTACTGGTAAAATAATACCTATTTCATTTGCTTAAAAACTTCAATATGTGTGAGTAAAGCCCAAGAATCAGAGAGCAAAAGTAGAGCCAGTCTGCTGTAAAAGTACGGAGCTTGGGAATGAACAAGCTGCAATGAGGAGACCAGTGGATGAACTCTATCCTGGAGAGATCAGCAGTACAAGAGAGCTGGAGAGCCAATCTTGGAAACATGGGCTCCAATACCACATGCATTTGCAATAAACTTCAGGTTGAAGGGGCTGTAGGAATTACTGATGGAAAGAAGAAAAGTGAGTTCTGGTTGTAGAGTTTCTCAGTGTCTCCAGCTTTCCCCCAGGTCCTACAGACTCTAAGACATAAGCAGTGGCAATCTGCTCAGCACATCTTCCATGCACTCCCCACACTGGAAAACACACTACAAATGCTCAGGGAACTAGATAACTTCAGCTGGTGTAACAATGGATAGGAAGAGATTTTCCAAAGGCTGCTGCTTGAATGAAGTTTAGCACAATGCTAAGCAAACAGCCCTGACTGCTAGACTGCTGCTTCTCACAGCCCTGCATTGTCTGAGAATTGTTTAGGCTTTTCTAATGATTTATTGCTTTCAGTCCAACACATGAACACTTCAAACACAATGTGTCAGATTTTACATTTTCCAGAGCATCCTTTATGATCATGGGCTTCTCAATTTTCACAGTTTAAAGCATCTTAGAAGTCAGAGGTTGTGACTTGTTTGATGTGGGCATCCTGTGCACAATTTTCTGATATTCCTTCCCTTGGTTAATATCATCTTGCACATACCAGAAGGAACAGCTATACTGGTTTTGGATGGAATAGAGATAATTTTCTTCACAGCGGCTACAGTGGCTCTGTGTTTGATTTGTGCTGGAAACAGTGTTGATAACACAGAGCTGTTTTAGGCACTCCTGAGCAGTGCTTACACAAAGCCGAGGGCTTTTCTGCTTCTCACACCACCCCACAAACGAGTGGGCTGAGGTGCACGGTAAGTCCTAAAATAGGTAAGGATTTCAGCCCACAAAATTAAAACTATTTCCATTTGAACAAAATGCGCCCATCCACAAGCCATCCCTTTATTCTCCAAATCTAGCCAAAGATTTTAATGTCTGATCATATTACAAATATGAATAAAAGCCAGGGGCTAGAGGGACCTTCAGGCTGAGCTCCTGAAGTGCTATGGTTACTATCCCTACAACACAGCATTTAAACTTAGAAGCACAACTTTAAGGTCTTTACTCTAAAAGAAAAGGGCACTGCTCTTCTCTTTTCAGACCTGAAGTGGAGTTACTTTAGTTATGCCTGTTTCTGACTTATAAATAGAGTCGTAGAATGAGGTAGAAGGGAGGTTAACGATCAGCTAGTTCCAACCCCCTTGCCACGGGCAGGGACACTCCTGCCCATGGCAGGAAACCAGACCAGATTGCTCAATGCCCCATCCAACTTGGCCTTGAACACTTGCATGGATGGGGCATCCATTTCTCTGGGCAACCTGTTCCAGTGCCTCACCACCCTCACAGTAAATACCTTCACAGAAGAGCAAGAAGAGTCCCACTTAGGAAATCTTTTCTTTGGTGTAATGAAGTAGAAACACACAGTAAAGAGGTCGAAACTGTCCACTAACCTGCATGTGTTACAAGTTAAGCAAAACAAAGCTAGCTTTATTGTTTCAGTTTTTGTTATTGTAATTTTTTTTTTACCTTTCAGAGAACCGTGTTGCAGTAAAACATGACTTTCATGTATGTCTGAGCTCCTCTACTGGTTTGGTTTTATTTGGTTAAAGCCTGAAAGATGTTTAATTAGTCTTAATTTGCTTATGAACAGAGCAGGTATCTGACCAAACCAAGTGTAGGACAGGCAACACCACATGTTGCAATTGTTTCTCTTCATCAGCCCTTAGGCTTAATTCTCTCTCTAGAAAACTCTGTGCAGCATACTGCCACATCTTTTAATTTAAACACAGCAGGTAATTACGAACACGAAAGAGGGCCAGCAATAGAAACAAAGGACTGCAAATCACAAAGACCAATTTCAGTGTTGTTGGTGAACTCATTTCAAGGACCCTACTACACTCTTACTGTCCTAGGCACTGGGACTGTGGCCATCAGATGTCTCAGCTGTACCAAGTAAAGAATGCTAATGCTTACCTTGTCATCACTTGCTTTCTACTCCTGAGTTTCCCATCTCCAGAAGAGCCCTCCAATTTTAAGATTGTGACTATAGCCATATGAGTCAATATAAAGTACACATTAAAAATTTCAATAAATGTACAAATCATTTATTTAAAAGTCAAAACTCAGAGATACAAACAAAATACTTAAGAAACAATAAATCCAAAATGTAAACACTTATAGAAAATATATTAACTGTACCAATTTAACCACCCACCATTCTTGACAGAAAACAGCAAGAAATAGAAAGACAAATCAATACCCAATTGTTCTTTTTTCTCAAATTCTAGTTTAGAGGTAGAATACTCCTGTGAAAGTCTCAAAAAAATTTAATTCAGTAGAATTCTGCTACAAATTAATTTGGCCCATATACTTATAAATGTAATGAAGCCAGAAAAAAAGATTCTTACTGAGAGCTCTTATACAGTAAAATTTGGCATGGCACTTTCCAAGAGATAAAGCACCTTTCCTGATAAATACTGGCTTATGTTTTTGCAAGAAAGGGATCCTGTGCTTTTTCCATTACTGACAAAGAAAACATTTAAAAATAGACAAAGTCACAACTTTTTGGTAGGCATATAGAAAGCAAGTGTTTCTCAGTAACTCGTCCTAGAAAGCAAATCTGGGGGAAAAAGAGTGTAACTATCAAAAGAAGACATTTTGAAAGACTTTATGAATACTTGATGCATACTTATTTGGGTGGTACAGTTCTTAAGGGGTGAGTGGGGGGGGAAGTTAATACAGCAGGGAAGGAAAAAAAAGAAGTGTCTTTTCTACTAGCTGGGGAACTGACCAGTTTATACATTTTATTGTCATTCAGTCACTCTCCACTAACTGCTACAATTTTATCCTCTCAGGAAAAAGTGTATCCCTGTGAGACACACTAGAATATCAAGTTCAGTAAAAATTACCCAGGTAATCTCAAAGGAATGTATATTCCATTTTTGTTCATCGAATAACCTGCTACAAGTAGAAACAAAAATTGGAATTCTTCGTAGGATATATACAAATTCATAAAAGACCAGGAACAATTGGCAAGCTCAAATACAAACATTATTCAGAAAAAAACCAACTTTTTTTTATATAGAGACTGGCTGCTAAGTGCATTATTTAAACTGCTGCATGCAAATAGTAGAACCTATGGTTGTTTAAGAAACTTAACTATCAACAACTGCTAGTCTTCTGCAATTTAGTTTAGCAAGGACTTTCTTAAGTATTTGCTGAAGGACATTTGTGGTTCAGAAGCAGCGAAATAAAGTTTGCACTCTTAATGCCTTCTTGCTTTATGGTATATAGAACCACTTGTCCCAGCCTTCAGAAAAAGGCAAAAGAGTCATTTCTCCACAGACAAGCTGAAAATAGGCTTGCATGTGCCAGCTATCTCATTTGGGGCAAAACTACTTGTGTGGTGCAGTTTAAATACTCTGAGCTCTATTTATCTGATTTTTCTGAAGCAAATTAAAGAAGCATTTGAACTGTACTCATGACAGAGCTGGCAATATTACCTGGCAAATAACCAAGTTATCTTTCCCACTAACACTGGAGGATCAGCCCAGGACAAAACACAAGAGATAAGCTTTACTTCTACAAAGTACATTCTTCTGCTGAACATGAAGCCTTGCAAAAGGAAAGAATACAATATTAACACAGGAAAGTTTCAGTTATATTTTAGGCCTTCCAATTCCTTTATGAAATTTCTATCATCTCCAAAGGAAACTGTGCATCCTTATCCAGGTAAAAGAATATTACATACCTAGATGAAGGAAACTTATCTAAACAAAGATGAGTAAATGCCAAACCATATATTAAACTACGATACTTCCACATCATGATTCTTTGAGAGCTCAAAACAGGGCTGAAAAAAAGACAATTTTAAGTATATATCCAGTTTTATTCCTTATTTTTCCACTGTATCCCTCATTATGTCTTTCCCTGTATGTATTTTAATGGTCAGGATGAAAGTATTTTCTGTATATACAAACTAATTACATTTAGCCCTGTAAAAACTAATCCAAAACTTTACCATTCTTTGATTTCTCTATATTTAGGCAACTCATCTTCTACACATGCAAGATACTTTTCAGAACATTAGAAAAAATTTCTAGTACTTCACAGTTTCCCCAAAAAAGTAAGATAAAGCTGATTGTTTGGTGGTACATGCTTTGCTGTACCTGCATAAAACCACTTTTGGATATACAGGTTACACATTAATAAGGACAACAGCTGACCTAGGCTTTAGTTAAAATAAGTTGCCTTGCCTTTGTGCTTGCAAGTCCTAAGAACAAAGGAAATGTCAAGAAACATCTAGGGCTTCCACGAAAAATTTGCTTTCACCAAGTTTTCCCCCTTTGACACCTCCAAAATTATAGTTGTTTCACCTCTAACTGTGCAGCAAGTGACAATACAAAACATCAAAATACGTATGCTCCCCTCAGTGTCATCAGTAAGTGAAACATTGTTATCCAGGCAGTGGTCTAGTTTTTCCCAGGTCTTGCAATAAAGCACTCTGCCAAGACAGAGAACTTACTGCATTATTACACCTGACCACTACCTCCAGTTTCACAGACTGAAATAATTCCTCTCTCAAAATCCAGAAAAAGTCTCTTTGAAGTTTGGGGGGGTTTTATGTAAGATACTGACATTCAAAGAGCTTAGTCCTATGAACTGCAGATCCCCAAGCATGGCAGATTTGAAGCCAAGTTCAGAACCTTCAGAGGACAAGGGTATGATCATGTGGACTACACACTGCTTTGCCCAGGTGATCAGATGCTGTGATACATTAATGCACCTGTACCATTTTCAATACCCAAGCACAGCGGTGCTCTAAGATCTAATTATGAATATGGTCATGCTACAAACGTGCTGTAACCACACTCAGTTAGAAAGACAGCACGTTAAGAACCTACCACCTCAGCTGTTCTGGGTTTTCTTTAATGCTCCCATGCATGCAAGGCACAGTCAAAGGTCAGCCTGACTGCAGAGACAGCTCTTTGGAGAAGTTGGTGCCCTAGAACTTTTTTGGGGTGGGAGAAAAAGAGATGATGGCTACTCTACACACAGAGGCAAGCTTTATTCTTCCAAGGTGAACTTCACCACTGGGAACATGGCTGGTACAAGTCCAGTACACCATTTATGTTCTAAATAAAGGATATTTTGATGTGAGGTCTCAAGAAGATACTGGCCTCATACCAAACTCCTGAGTAGTGGTAAACTTCAGCTTGGAACCTAAAGCAGACATGCAACCAAAGCTTTCACAAAAGCTAAGTTATTTTACATGGTAAGGTGGCCATCAGAGTCACTTTAAAAGAGCGCTAGTGGGTTTTAATGACACCATAGCACCAGAAGTTAAGCTGTGGATCCAGAGAATTACAATAAGCATGTGTCTTTGTAACTGAGAAGTAAACATCAGCAAACTACTGCAACACTGGCCTTCCAGTACACATTGCAAAATGCAGCATCAGCAAACGCAACTGACCCCTGTAAATCACAACATCAACTTTTATTTCACTAGTGTCCATCACAAATCACATGGCAAAACAGATTTCCCTTGTCACTGTTGAAGTATTCTAAGATACCTGATCCTTTCCCATCAAAAAAGCCCAGTATGGCAATGGCTAGGCAAGATACAAACCCTGCTGCTTTCCCAGTTTTCAAGTGGAAAGCATGGCCTAGGTATCCCAGCATATTTCCTAACAGGGAAGAAATACAACTTTTTATCCACATCTAATTTAAATGTCAAAATACTGGACATACGGGGGAAAAAAAAAAACAACCAAAAATCCCAACAGAGATATCAGGAAATATTTTAAGTCATGGCATTTACTTTTAGTATTTATACCTGTAGATAGAAGTAGTTGTGATCCATCAAACTCACTAATGTCTCAAAAGCCATGCAAATCCAAATCCCACAAGGACATTAGCATCCTTGTGGAGTAAAACATATGCCATCAAGTCTGCTACTGTAATTCAGCAGTGCTGTCTTGGAAATGATGTTCCAAAATCACATGCCCTTCTGAAATTCTTATTTAGTCCTGGCTGCTACTGGTTACATTTTGAGTTTTACCTGAGAAAACAGGGAAATTCAACCCAAGGGCAAACAAAGGTCAAGGTTTGTTTGAAGCTCCCTGAGGCCTCTCTCCTGTAAGTCTTTGTTTCAGTGTGAATGTAAATGACCTAATTCCTTGCCAGCAGCTTGAAGTTATTTACAAAAAAGTCACTGACTTGGACACCAGTTTTCTGGAATGCATCTTTGATACACTGACCAAGCTACTCTTGTTAAAGTCAAAAGAAGTCTGAAAAGCAACTTTTCATCTTTCTCAGCAGGCTGTATCCTGCTATGACAGAATACACTGCTTGTATTGACTCCATTTCTTCCCATATTGTTTGCTTCTCTTTGCAAATTAAGAACTTAATCCTTCTTTGTAGGAGAAAACCAAACAAATACTTACTAACACATTCACCAAAGTGAATTTACAGCAAACATTACCACCACCGCCATCCACCCCCCAATCTTCAGAATTAATTTAATGGAGGCCAGTCATTAGGATACCAGTTTTATGTTTGAAAATAAAGTGCATAATGATTGTCACTGAGAACTTTGCTGATTTCAGGTTAGCATAGTTAGTGCCAATCCTCAGTGCCAAACATCAATAAAATGATAATTACAACATAAATTGATAACATGAGTCAAAATCTGAAACAGCACACATGAAAAATAAGTTTTGTATAAACGGGAAAAAGAAAGAGAAAGGAAAGTGAAATGGAACTCCTAGTCCTTTGTGGAAATGAGCCTATTATACAGCTATCCCAACATGCAGCATCTGAAACGAAGAATCACGGTCTGTTTGCTTCCCTTCTACTATTCCTGAATTCAGTTTGTAGCTTTCTGGTGGTGTCTGACACATTTCACCTTGGACAGGGGAAGATGTATCTTGAGGGAGGTCTACAGAGACGGTGTCAGAGGAAGAATCTTGGCTTTCTGCTGACACAGTGATTTGTAGACAGCTGCCCTCCATTTCCTCATTGCAATCTGTGTCTTCATCAGCCTCTTCCAGCTGCTGAACAGATTTCAAATACTGTTGTATCAGTCCATTGTCCTGCTCATTACTAGAGCTCTCTTTACTTTGCCCACACTCCCCAGGGCCGTCCTCTACGTCTGAAGAACATGCTGAAACAGAATTGCCACATTGTTTGATGGTTTCCATCGAAAGGGAGCTCTCAGTTTCTTCAGCTAAACTCTTCTCAGAGCTACACAGGTCACTGGCATGAGTCTGATCAGCTGCAGAAGAATGAAAACCAGAATCTGGGAACTGCAATGAAGACTTTTCCTGAAGATCATCCTCAGTAGCTGGAACTAACAAAGCAGAAGTAACAGCTGGTGGGGTTTCTTGCTCCACTGTGGATGACTGAATAGGTGGTTTGGATGAACATAAAGTACTGGCTGAAGGGATCCCAGCACCACCTAAATTTTGCATCACTGAAAGCTGCCATTGTTGAAGGGATTTAACCTGTAAAGTATAGAGAAAGATTAATTATGAAATGTATCTAAAAGTATTTTGATTTCTAGAGGATTGATTTCTTGTATTCAGCAACCAACCTCTAGTTTAAAATCTAAGACCAAGTGACAAATTAAAAGCTTGCTATATCTTTAGGGAAATTTTGTTCTTCCCACTGTGAAATCATGGCTTTTAAACCTACATGCCAAACACTGATAGAGCAAACAAGCTCTCAATTCAAGTACCTGAAGAAAACGAAATCTGTTCTTAAAAGCAGAAAGGATTTATCTGTTTTTAAGAAAACAGCCTTATTTTTGGAAGAATAGCTTATTAAAAGATGTATTAATAACTTTCCTGCTTCAAGAATGAGTTGCTCACAAGCAACACAGCTTGACATCACTTCATTTGCCATGGGCATTTACCAGTCACATCATTCTTCACAGTTCTACTTATGCTTATTTGGCTTTTCTTGCATTTTGTCTTCCTTCTCACCAGGCCACAATTTAGTCTTTAGTAATAAAACTGGTGTTCTTGCACTAATGTTTCTGAAGGTTATTTTCCCCCACAATACCAGTAAAGCAAACAACACAGCAATAAGATTCTATTAAACCACCCAAATGATCACTGGAAAAACTCAGCCATATGGACTATCTCTTCAAGATCTACAGTATGAAATAACGCAAATTCACGTATAAGCAGAAAAAAAAGAGGACTAAAATTTCTTACCTGGTTCCAAAGAAATTTGACAGCTTCCTCCTGTACAAGCCTCTGCATTCTATCTTCCTCTCTTTCTTTTCTTAGTCTGCAAGAACACACATCCAAAATTTATGCAGCTTAAATAAGCAACATTTGGGTAACGAGAGCAACAAGAATACATAAAAATGCCTACTTATATAACAGCACTCTTGAAAGATACAACAGAGCCTAACATTAAGAAATTACTGCAGTCTGGCTTGCCATAAATACCCAGCTGCTGGCTTCAAGTTTCTTTTTCAGTTACATTTAAATTCCGCTTCCTTTTACTGCAGCACATTTGTTGGCTTGGCAATAATGTGCCTTTTTGTAAACAGAACCTGAGCTCTTATTTTTTCCTGTAAAACTATAACCCCCCCCCCACCAAATAGTACTTCTTCATTTCAAATTATGCTGTCCCCACTGATAAGTGGATGGAGTATGATATGGAAGCATTGGGAGTTTCTAGAGGTTCACTGAGCACTCAACTTGATTCACAGAACTTTTGCCACTTGTGATAGTGAAGAGCCTCTCAGACTGACAGCTCCAGGCTGACCTAGACAGATATTAAGTAAAATCCAGAATTTTTGTCTTACAAATTGAGGAACTTTGACCATGCTGTTCTCCAAACATGGATTCACAGGATCAAAAATTAAAACAGAACCAAACACAGAGTCACATTTTAAAATTGTACCATACAAGGTAGAGGAAATTAATTCTTTTCACCAGCAACAGAAGAATGACTGTCAATACAGACACTTGATTTATAGACTCCGTAACTGCAAGGAGACGAGTAAAAAAAATCCCACTCAGCAATTTCTATTTTGAAATATGCAAGTTCTGCTAATAAAGGAATAGGAAAATGTGTTCTAACCCAATCCACTTATAGAAGGCACTTTGAGACTATGAACAGCCATGTGCAAAACTGTGCTTATCTTACAGGAAGTGATCCTGTAATGTAATCAGTTTTATGTTTCTGATGCTAGGTTCTACTGCGAGTAGTTATGTCAAGGCCCATCTATATCTGTTCTGAAATACTCTGAAATGATGGTTATATTCATACAGACTTGAAAATACACAGCATGACCTCAACTTACTTTTCTATTTCAGCAGTTAAGCAAATGATGTGCTCCTGCATTCTGTTTAGTCGAATTTCATTCCGCACTTCCTTGGCTCGAGGATGGTAGTTCCTCGTGTAAAACCCTCTCCAGGAAGCTTGAAGTTTGGTAGCTGCTTCAGTCATCCTTTGCAGTTCAGCTGCACCCTGATCAGCTGGTGCTGCACCTTGCACAGCCAATGAACCAGATCTTTCTTCTGTCATCTGGTCAGGACAAAGAGTTTTTACTCCTGATTCAGCACCTATTGAGGTGCTGGGGTGACTGTGCAGAACTTGGCCTTCAGAGGCCCCTAAAGAGTTGCCAGTCTTTGCAGCCAGGCCAGCTGTTACTGGGTCAGGAGCAGGCACCTGCAGGATCTCCTTGATATTCTCTTGCTTTTCCACACTTCCTGTTGCTCTGTTAAGGTGCTCTCCTGTAACAGGCAAAGCTTCTTGCTTGCTAGTTGTTTCCCTACTAATAACATCTCTCACATGTTCAATCATTGTATCATCATCTTCTCGGCCCAAATTGATTCCATGTAGCTTCAGGTCTGAAGCAGGAGACACTGGAGACAATCCTGAAGCAACTGGCATGAAAGTAGACTCGGAGGATAAAAGGCTGCTGTTTAGTTTGTCTTCATCTGTCTGTACATCTTCAAGGTGTAGCTCCTTGGGAAAGCTTCTTTCAAGAGGAAAAGTGTTCTTTACTGCACAGGAATCATCACTGTTTGCACTTGGTCCAACCCAAGAATTCCTCTGGATGACAGGTTCTAGATAAGCAGAAAGCCACATTCTAGTGTTAGAGTATTTCAATAATAATAATAATAATAATAATAATTTGTTTAATTCATAGCGATTCACAATGTGGTTTTGACAGCTAGCACCTGGGTGGGTAAGATGATCTAACATGCTAAAAATGATGAACATTATTTCTGTATCAGGACAATACTTACCACACTAACATCCAAACTTGGCAAATAATGGGTACAGGAAATTGCACAAACTGCACTTCCTTGGAGAATAAACTTGTATAAAATGGAAAAATCAAAGTAGTAACTCTTTAGTTTGTTGGATTGGGTTTTTCACCTAACCAACCTACCAGCATTGCAAGACACAAATAAGCATGGACTGGATTTTTTTAGAAAAAAAGTATAACTTCAGTCGAGAAAAATCAAAGATCAATAGAATAAAATACTAATAGGGCCTTGTTCTGAAATTCCCTCCACAAAGTTACCTATGTTCAAAAGAAAAATATGTATTTCCACAGGTAAGATCACAGGTGCAGATAAGCTACTTACCCTTTTCAAGAACTATCTGTGATGGCTTGGCCAGGCCACTGTGTTCATGAGCAACTGGCACTGTTTTGCTGGGAGCAGAAGATGTAGGTGGTTCCTCATTTTGGTTTTCATGCATCAACTGCCTCTGGTGGAGTCTAAGCACAGAGTGCCAGCAACAGATTTTATGTTTCTTTTAAACTTTCTTTTGTACAGAAAACATCTAAAAGAAACTATGATCTATTTCACAGGAAACAAGTGATCAAAACACTCTAAACAAGAGGCTAGTTATGCAGACTCCTATACCTACAAGACACTAACAGGACTACTCACAAAGCAGGGGACTGCAGTTTTTTCCTGCTCCCCTTCCTCCTGCCCTCTTTCTTCATTACATGTATAAAAAAAAAAAAA
>VZRQ01000741.1:0-36959 GCA_013397975.1 Machaerirhynchus nigripectus
TCTGTCTCTACAGGTCTCCCAAAAGCCCAGTTTTTGGGTCCTTGAAATACCCCTTCCTGAGGTAATCCATGCCAAGGAATCAAAGGGCCTCTGGGCCAGTCACAATAGGGTGTTCTTGCCATTCATTCCCAGTCAGGGTCACTTCAGCTTCCAGTACAGTCAGCTGTTGGGATCCCCCTGTCACCCCAGAAACAGAGATGGATTCCACCCCTACGTATCTTGATGGCATCAGGGTACGTCATGTGCTGGTGTCAACTAAATCTTAATACTCCTGTGGGGCTGACATGCCAGGGCACTGGANGACATGCCAGGCCACTGGATCCACACAGTCCAGTAGATGCTATTGTCCCTTTCCTCCACCTGGCTGGAGACAGGGCCCCTCTAATTCTGGTCATAGTATTCATTGCTCACTTCTTGTAAACATAAAGTGGAGAACTTCAAGAGGATTGGAAACCACATCAAATCTTCTATTCTTTCTGAGGACTTGCTCACTGGAAAGGAGAGTGGCATTTGAATTTCCTGTGTTCCTTGAAATTCCTGTGGTGGTTCTTCCTCTCAACTCACGTACCTGTGCTACCAGGGCAGAGGTGGGTTTTCCATACCACTTCCTCATGTCCTCTCTGTGGTCACACAGCAAAAACCACAGGTTACCTTGTGGTTTGTACCCTCTTTCTTGAGCAGGGGGCTGCTTGCTCCCAATAGCAGAGACTCTGGTCCATACTGGAAGGGCATGGGACATTTCCTCTCTAATCTGAGAGGATTAAGACTTTTGAGTCTGTCCACAGTCTTGGACAGTCTTTCCAGCCAAGGTGCAGGTCAGCAGGAAGGAAAAAAGATTATCATATTGCTGGAATCTGGTAGTCACCTGAAGCACTGTTTGTTTTCCTTCCTTCATGGACATCAATGCCAGTGAGTTGGTGTACAAAGATGATGTGCTCCACACAAACTTCTGCCACATGGATTGTGTACACTGGACCTCATCTGGATCTACAGGGGACTGCTCATTATCTGAATCCCTATAGATTACCTCCAGCACAGCTAATTCTCTCAGGTGCTGGATACTTTTCTCCATTGTGTCCCACCTTGCCTGGGTGCACTACTGGATCATGCTTGAGAGAGTACCTTTCTCTCACACTTGACAGGAGTCACCTTCAGAGGCTGAGAGTTTCTGCCCTCTTCCCAAACCCCTTGTCAATGCCCACATCCTAGGACAGGTTTCCCAGCTGCTTGGCTTCACTTCCATCTAGTTTCATACTGTGGGCCGTGATAGCCCAGCATCAGACCAGCCAGGTCAGCAGGGGTATACCCAACTGGTGCCAAAATCTCTTTGCTTATCTCACAGCTCAGCCAGAGATAGGGATCAGTGACTATCTCTGGCCCTGCCTCTTCCTCCTGTTGTGAGGGTTCCGCTTCCTATTCATCCCTTACTAAGCCGACTGATTTGGCTTTGGATTTCTTCTTCTGTACAGGAGCAACTACTACTGGCATGGGTTGTTCCTGTAGTTCAGCTGCAGTTTGAGTGGCCCCAGTGCCTGTTTCTCTGCTTTCCTCCTCTTTCCCCTGAGGGTGCGGCCTAGTATCAAGCAGTGTCCAATAAACAGTAGCCAGGGTCCAGGCACACTGTAGAACTTCCCTCCTTTCTGGAACTGCCACACCACTTTTCTTTCAAATATTCTGCCACTTTAACAGTGTCCTGTAGCTGTTCTGGGGTGAACAGCTTCAACAAGAGACAGTACCAGACAACTCCCTCTGCCACAATCTCTCAGCTGGAAGAAACCCCCTCTCCCCAGAAGACAGTCCTTTCCTCAGAGGGTGCAATGACAGGAAGTGATACAGAAAAACTTCTGGGTGTTGGTCATGCCCACTCCCAGCTACTGCAAAAATTAACCCTGTGTACCAGAACCAGAGTGTTTTTTGGTTTGGTTTGGTTTCTCCACAAATAAAAAAATCCTTTCAACTGCATGTTGTACCACAGCAGTACCAGGTTTAAGACATGAAGGGTTGATATGGTTTTACCTCGTTTGCCTACAATGACTGCAAGACAACAATGAGCAACACTCTGTGCATCTGCTGGAGGGCTACACTGTGGGCTGCCCAAGTGGAAAGAGCAAAAAAACTTGCGTTGCATGGTAGACTACAAAGAGGCAAGCAGGCTGGTGTTTCAAATATTTTCCTTTTATAAATTTAAGCACAAATTTTGTGTCGCATTGTGAAGAAAAGGCCTGTAAATGAAAGACAACATGAGTTGCTAGCAAGTGTCCATTCCAAAGAAAAACTTTCAGGTCCCCTCTAGGCTTCTATCTAGTGGCACTGGGGGAGAGAGGTCCCTACAAACCAGAACGAGGACTATGCTTACCTTTCAAGACTATATCCTTCCCAGAAACCTCTATACACCAGAGCATCTTCAAAGGGAGAGAAGATATTTGTTTTCTTTTCTCCTGCAGGGGAGCATATGTACACTCTTTTTCTGAATATCTTCATGAAAATTGCGTAAGTTTTTGCTAGTTATATTGCCAAATTTTTCTGTTACCGCTGGAAGCCTCCAAATCTGCAGCCACTCTCTGCCTCTGCTGTCTCTTGAACAGTCAAGGATCTTCTTCTGCACAGAGCTCCAGCTGCAAGAGGATCGATACTCTAATTAATTAGATCCACTTATCCCTCTTCCCTCATCTGAACAGCCTCATGTCTACCACAGCATCCTCTTAGGAAATATGTGTCATGGGTTTTAGTCCACTCGTACTAAACAGAAGGTGAAACTGCGGTTTCCTGTCTAGGGTGAGTGCCATGCCACCACACTTAAACTAACGAGCTGCAGCAGGGTAAGCGTCACGTCATCCGAGCTGTGTTTGTCACCATCACAGCTCTGCATGTACCTGCCGTCCAGCAGCCTTGCTGAAACTGACCTCTGTCCCCTGCTGGTAGAGGTCAACTTCTGCCAAGTGTTCAGGGCTTTACCAACACCCCTCTCAGCCATTTTCTCTATCACCAGAGCAAGACTTCTTTCTGAGGTGGGAATATGACCCCCAAACACTTACACAGTTTATGAGAAATTGAAGGTGTTCTATCAGTCGCAGGAAACAAGGTCTTCGTTTTAGAAAAGCTCCAACATAAGATTGGCTTTCCCATCTGTTTCCTTTGATGAGTGGGAAGATTTGATGTCACCTGCTCGTCCTCCTGACCCCTCATAGTGTTTTAGCTCTGGGTTTGGGTGGTAGGATGCTTTCAGTTCTACTCCGAACATAAAACATGCAATTTTTTTAAGCCTTATCCTTCTTCCATCAGTCAAAAGAAACTCTATTTTTGAAAACCCAATACACATCCTCACTTTCCAGCAAATCAAGTGCACCACTCAGCTTGCTGTCATCTGCAAGTATGCCTAGAGTACACTCGATCCCACTGTGGCATTGATGATGATCTTGAATAGTAATGGTCCCTGGACAGACCCCTCAACCACACCACTTACTACTGTTCTCTGTTCCGACATCGAGCTGTTTGTTGGCTGCAACAGTTTGGGTGCAGCCATCCAGCCAATTCCTTAACCATCAAACAGCTCATCCATCAAACTTCGTCCACTTCAGTGTCACAGGCGTTACAAAAATACTTGTCCACCTGATCTGTGTTCTCTGGCTTAAGTAGCCTAGTTATGGGTTAAGGTTGAAAATGTATTTCTCCATATAATAGCAGAGTCTATTATATGGAGTCTACACATATTTGATGCCTGTAGTTCTTTCATGGCCAAATGTCTGCCTTTGGTGAAAGGCTGAATAGGGCTGAAATTAGGAGAAAAGCTGTCATCTGCATTTCATCACTGAATGTACGGACTAAGCAATTAGTTTTAAAACACATTATTTGTAAATAACATCAGAGTTGACACATTTCTCATCACTGAGATGGGAGAATTTGAAATACATGGCCTAGCCTTGTTTCATGGATGTGTGATGTAAGGGGAATGGCTACTGTCCAGTATCAGCCCTGGAAACACACTCTATGCAAAGGAACTGAATTTTCAGGAATGGAACTGGGACTTCTAAAAGCTCAGGACTTCTCAGTTAGCTGCAGTGATGTATGTTGTATGTCCTCAACTGTGTATTCAGGCTAGAAAGAGGGTTTAACATTCAGGTTGAAATGGAGAAGGCCCGAGAAACTCCCTCCTTCCCTTGCACCATTATGCATTTCCTATTGTACACTGATCATTTAAATTAGCACTCACAAAAATGATGAACTAATGCACTTGTTTGAGACAAGGCAGCTGGGCAGATACTCTGTAAAGCTCTTCACAAAAACTGCATCTCGTGCCTCCTCTGTCACAGCCGTGATAGTCCCAATTACTGTCAGCCATGCATAGTGTTGGCAGCCCTGGGACAGCACACTTCAAGTGCTCAGCTCTCTGTAGGCTCAATAATACATGAGGCCAATTTCCTACTGCTGACTGGCAGGTGCAAACTCCCTGCATCATGCAGGCAGTGTGCACCTGTGACTCTCTTTTGACTCTCCCTTTGCTTTATCGGAACTTTGCTTTATCACAACTTTAAAAAGGTAAACATAAACCCTGGCTTTAAACTTTCTGGCATTTGACAGCTTTGACACCAAGTGATGGAAAGTGTCAACTAATTAAAAAATTAATTTCTTTTTCAAATGCCATTCTTTGTTATGAAAATTTCTGCTCAAAGTGCAGCCTACACATTACCCTGTAGAAAAGGAACCCAAACTGCAACAATCATAGTGCTGTACTTAATTATGAATCAGGGGATTTTACAAAGAACAGTAAATTGCATAGTGAAAACCCATTTTCCATGACGGAGAATATATTAAAACATTCCTCTTCAAACCCAAGCAACCTATGCTTGCTACAATTGCTAATTTTAGATACAAACCTCATAAAGTACAGGTTTTCTGCTTTGGCATGCCTTTATGTTAATTGTTTTCCTCCCAGATCAAATGCCTACTATGACTTGATGCAAGTCACACAGAGATCCAAATCCTTCAACTGGAGCGCAGCAAAACTGCATGCTCAGACATTTCAGAAGGCAGTAACCAACAGCAAGATGCATGCATATTGCAGGAACAGTTATACAACTTGCAGAAATTTCTTTTCCTTTAAAGTTAGGTTTTCATTTCCTTGACTCTGCTTTTCTGCGCTATCATGGAGCAGGGAGTGAGGAGTCAAAAAAGCCTGAATGGGTAGTACTGTGAGGAGGCTGGGCTAGATGGGAGTCACTGCAGGTCCAAGAGAAACAAAGCTGATGAAAGACAGGTATGTATGACTGCTTAATGCAGCAGTGAGAAACCAAACATTGAGCTTCAGAGGTAGGAGGTATGTGAGAGAAACCTGAAGTGCTGACACAAAACCAGCAGGTGAAGCTTTGTGACCATATTGTCAAGGAGTTACATCTATAAAAAGGTGAATTAGTCAAAGAATGTGGATGAGGAAAAGAAGCCCATCAAAAGAACAAATAGGGAGAAGAAGCAGGAGAGGATAACAAGGCAAACAGTTTTCAATTAAGGTTTAATTGCTAGTATCAGTGGTGAGCAGGAAATGAAGAGTTTGGTCACCTAGAGACTTCAGGCCAAAGTGGAAAAAAGGAAAGAAGGACCATTTACACTGAGAAGTGTAGGGCCAACTCCCTGGCATGCTATCAAGCCGTGTGTGAGCTGAGAAGAGATGGGAAGTGGGGGGAGAGTTGGAAATGTGTGAATGTAACTGTGGTTTTGAGCTGTGGTCTCCATAAGCATGTCTGGGGAAAGTATGTATCTGTATTGTGAAGAGAAAACACGAACAGGCTGCCTCTAGCATTCTAATCCACTGTAATTCTTCCTCAACACTTTTCCAACCTTGTCTGCCCAAAACTGTACTCTGCCTCAGCAAATTGCAGTGACTGAAGTTTCTTCAAAGTAAGAAAGACACTTATTTCTAGAAACATAGTGCAGAAAGACTTGTCTTTTACACAAATCCCAGTCCTTAAAAAAAAATCCTGCAAGAACTGAAGATATATTTGGTAGTTATCCAACTTCTCAGTAAATCTTTTATTTAAGCAACCCAAGCCCTTCCCAATTTCTTCTTCCCTTTTCCCAACAGATGTGTTCAGGAATACTGAGCCCGAATAATACAAACACAGTGTAGGAAAGGATTTGCTTTAGTCTCCAGGCCCATTTCTTCTGATCAAGCCATTATCTCATGCCTGTGAGCAACAGACTCCTCCTGATACAAGTACACTTGCTTGCTGAGCTTGTTCCATGTCCCAGGGCCAGCAATCCTATGGGGAAGGAAAATACTTTACATTTTTATTACCATATTTGTTCAAGAGGTAGCAAAGCACCTCCTTTTATGAATGTAACTCAAGGATAGACATGTGCTTAGCAGTCTGATTCTGAGATCTGAATTTTTCCAAGTGAGAGAATTGGTCAGTGCACCACACTGCGAATTAGCAGGGTCAGTCCTACAACGTGGAAAAACACCACTGAAAAAGAGATTTTATTGTTGAGCACCCAGCTCAACAAAAATAAGCATACCTCAAAAAAAAGCAATACCTTTCCCTGTTAGCAGTCAGTGAGAAAGTGGTAGAGGCTTGGAGCAGACTCTGGGAGCTGCATTGCAGATACCAGTGGGTCAGTCTCACTGAAGAGTTTCTGCCACAAAGCACTCTATCTGTGTTAAACCACAGTTTGGGATCCCTGGCTGCTAAGCAGAGAGCTGCAAAGCTTTTCATGGCATTTTGTGTAGCATACATGCATGTGTAATCTAGCAATGATGAAAGAAGTAAGTTTTCCTTTATCTCCTTCACTTCATGCTCCTGGATTATCTTCGAATGAAATACCTTAGCATCATGCAGTGCATTTGCTGGCAGCTCTTCCTCTTTCCCTCTCAGGGACCAAATTAGCTGATAGACTGCATGCAGCCTGCTTAACTACTTTCTCATTACTCCACTGTTGGTTTAATTGCAATAGAAAAAAAACTTGGGGGATATTGCACTTGGATTTAAAATACTAACTTACGATACAGCAGCTCTTACAGTTAAAAGCTCATGGCTATTACGAAAAATACTTAGGTGTTCCTATAAAGAGGAACTGTAAAAACAGCGTAAGCAAGCTCTGTACTCTGAATTATCAGCAGGAGTGTAACAAGAGCCTCTCAGATTAATTAGCCTTGGATTCCGAGTGCTCTGACATCCAGTATAAATATGGACCCCAACTAAACGAATGATTTTCTATGAACCTACATAGAGTTGTTAAACTTTATTTTCTGTGAATAGAAACAATTTCATGTTTGTGAGATGCCTTGTCCTTTTTTGATTGCTTACGAACAGAGAAGTTGCTTTTGGAATAAAGCCTGCCAAATCTAACAGGTTAGAAACGGACTTCAGAATCAGACTGGAAAAGGAAGATATGTGGGAATATTTATGGCATAAGGCAGGACTGGCTCTTTACAGAGGCCACTAAGCAGAGTAGACAAATAGTGAAAATGGGTTCACTCACAATTGTGATTTTAAAATGTCTTGTTGTGGCAGGAGAATCATATTTAATCAATACGCATTCTTAGCCTTGCCTCTGTGCGTTTTATTTTCAGTGAGATCAATTCTGAGTGACTAAGGCATTTAAAAGGAGTCCACCATTTCTCAACAAACAGATGTTTTTCTCCCCCTGCCCCCTCCCCCTGCATGTTATGGAACTTAAAGTACTGAAATCCTGCACACAGAAATACGATGTTTTCATTCACTTGCCCATCACAGCACTCACAGAAAAACAACAGCATAGGATTTCAAAGACAGAGGCTTCATAATACCTAAGAGTGATGCTTAGAAGTGTGTTTAATGCAGGAAACGTGCATAACCAGCTCAGATATTACCACCAAAGTAGACATTTGAAATTGTGTACAAAAAAAAGACAACAAGAAATCACACGCAGGCTGGTGGGCAACGTTGGGAAGGTACAAGGCTTGCAGTGTATTAAAGAAATGTGCAAAACTGACAACAGGCAACAAACATTCACATCTTGTTGAGTCACAAATTTGGTTTTTTTAAACAAAATAGGCTGACCAGTGATTCTGATTTCATCAATAGTATGATACTCTTCAGGCAGGACACAGCCAAAAGGTTACATAAGCTGCAAAAGTAAACTCTTTTAAAGTCATTATGTGACAAGAGCTTATTTAGGTCCAAGGCTTTCTGCAGAGCAGTAATTTGATTGGCATTCTTTTAAATATACAAACAGAAAGATCAAAATAACTGTCACATAAGAACTGGCTATCATCTTATCTGCAAAATAAAGAAATCCAGGATGATCCTTCATGAGCAATGCAGCTAACACATATTTCTTTGGACAAATACATATTCACATGTGCTTGCAAAGTATTTCTAAATAGACTTTTCAAAAAGTATTTTTAGAGTAGTGCAATATAACTTTATCTGCAATTGCAACCAGTGAGAGGTAATCCAGAGAGGACCACAGCCCCCCTTGAGGATGCAGTCCTGTTGCTCTCCCCTGGGCAAAAAATCCCCTTTAATGTCACTGGGAACTATAATGAGGAGCTGTGCACAGCTAGTCCCTCAGGAATGAGTCTCTGCTCACTATGTGGGGAGCTGAGTGTGGAAGTCTGCATGCAGCTACCAGAACATATCCCCAAGTACTCGTTATGCAGTGGCCACTAAGACATTTGAAATGTAAGTGTTTCTCATCTATGTTCCATGTAATTTATAAGATAATGCAGTTTCCATGCAGTAGGGAAAGATCGTATCAGAAGAACTGACATTATTAACTAAGGAAAATACCCTGGTATATCAGTTTTACCACAACTGCATTTTTTCCTCTACACTGTATTCCACATTGGTAACAGGTAATGTTATACCATAAAGCATATTAATATGATTAATCTTGTGATTTGAATGAAAAACCTTTTCTGCAAGATATCCATATTAAAATAGTTATGTGCACAAAAAGTGTTCATAGCATGACACCCAAAGCAGTATGGAGTTAGTTCAACCAATTACAGCTAAACTATATAGTACAAATGAAGACTACTGGTACATGTAGAAAAATATGATAGGCAATCAGTTACAAACCTGGCAGTATTTTGACACAGAGCTTTTTAGGTCTTACAATGGAATGATAAATACAGCAGGAACTGCTTTTGGGAGCTCCAGAAAGAGATTTGCAGTTGGTGTTTCTCATCATCTTATAAGCAGCCCTACCACATAGAAAAATGTTGCACCAGGAGTTAACATCAGGGCCTGAAAGTTAAAAAAATCTGCTAAAACTTAAGGGCAGTAGGCTCCACTATATTGTATTTCTCTTGCAATATACAAAACATAGAAAATCGTAATGATGGATAAAAATATTAATGCTCACAAATAAAGTCTGAGAAATTTCTGAGTCAGATTTAAAGTTACACATTTTATAGGTTTAGCTGGCATGATTTGACTATCTCACATATCTTTGACCACCAAGTAGTAGTATATATTCCCCATTTTAGATTGACTTTAATGCATTTAATTGTTTATAACAAGGCTTTCAAATGCCAAAACCCCTGCTTGAAACAAATGTCTTTACAATGAGAAATAGATATCTTCCATGAGAAACACCTTTTAATACCATTTACAAAATCTCCCCACTAGGTAAAAAGGCAAGATAAATAAAAAGCTTAGAGAAAGGAAACGCTTCTTAGGCTTGCTCTTTTATCTTCCCCTGGCAGATGCTGGTCTCCTCAACACATGAAGTTGGCTAGGTAGGATTGTTTTTCTTTCTCTTGCTCGGGCTGTGAGTAGGATCTTGTTTCAGTTCATGGTATTGCATCTGTTTTTTAAACACAAAGTTCAGAAAGAAAGTTGTCAGGTGGCACTTGCTAGAAAAAAAAGAAAGATTTTTTTTTTCTGCTGGGGATAAAAAGTTAAAAAAAAAAAAACAAACCTTTCCCCCTAAAACTGACACAGGATTTTCAGATGTGATTCACCAACAACAGAATGACAGATCTAGAGTAAGAAGGAAAACCAACACCAGGAATATCCTACCAGGAAATAACACTGCATGCTGATGTAAACTTAGAAAGACTACTTTTTTTTTTGTTTTTGCCACGAGCTCTAACAGACAATAAATATTATCATGTTGACCATGTTGGATACCATTCTTTGTAATGTTTCTTAAAAACTTGGTTATTTCCAAATGCCTACCACAGAGGGTATCAGATACAGAGAGGGTATTTGCACCCATATCTCCTACTTGTACCAGCTCTGAACTGAAACTAGAAATATGAGAAGTCTATAATCTTTGTGATACCAGATGTGATTTATGAGCTTGACATTATCTTAAATCTTGCATGCTCTCTGGGGATTGTGTACTGCATCACAAAAGCTTGTAATTCACAACCAGCTTTTCTTTTTTTAAAGGCGTTTATGAGCACAGTTGAACTGTGGCCACAGCAGAAACTTTCACCCCAGGAAAGGAAAGGCCAAAGTGTTCTCAGAGTGCTGTCACATGACACTGGGCCGTGCTGCCTGCCTCTTCCATCATCTGACTTTCCTGTTCCTTCTCTGTATGTCCTGAGAGCTTCAGCTCCACTGTTTCCTACCCAGTGCCCTATCCCAGACAGATTCACGTGGTGCTGGAGGCTGTTCAATACAAGCTCTAGCATCTACCAGCATCTCACAAAGACTTGTCCTCCTACTGATTGCTCCTATGGATCCTCAGAGGCACAACCAGTGTAGGAGCTTCCTTCTCACTGGAAAAAGATCTAGCAGCCTCCTTATGGTTCATGGACTATCCCCAGCTAGAGTATGCAATTTCTTTCTGCCAAAGAATATAATATTAAATCAAAATGACTGCCTTAAAAATCCATTTAAAAAACCCAGAAAAAAAATATACACACCACTTGCACATCTGAAGGGACTCTGGATAGAAAGTCAAGTAGCTCGTTGTTATCAATTGCATATGGATTTCGAATCTTCTTTGTAAATTTATTGATGCCTGAAAAAGTGACAGTTCAAAGTTATATCATAAGATATAAGATACCAAAAGATACACACTTTTGGCAAAGTTTTAAAACAGATTTTAGGATCCATTCTGAAGCCTGTCAGTAGCACCAAATGAATGCATGAATGGATGCATGAATTGTAAACTGGGGCTCCAAAGGCTGGACTCGGCTGCTGTGGTTCCCTGTTTCAAAATGCAAAAGTTCTAGGGACATTTTCAAATTCCTTTAATATATATAAATTTTTTTTAAGTAACAGAAACTGTGATTATTGTGAGGAAGTTGGGAAAAGCAGAGACATAAAAAGTATTTAATTTCTGTAACCGAGAGGATGAATAGAAATGGGCTTAATTGCAGGACAGAAGACTCAGAAGATTCAAGGAAAATATTTTTCATGCTAAGGACAATGAAACATATGGGAAGCAGTGAAGTCTGCATCATATGAAGGTTTTAGAGGAGTTTGCATAAACCTCTGTCTGGGAATGACAGATAGAGGTGAGCTGATGTCAGTGCAGAGAAGAGAGGATGTGTCTCCGTTAGACATCATGGTCTTATAATGCCTATTGACAATTAGTGTTCAGAAGCACCAAGAAAAGTTGTCCACAAAATAATCAGAAAGCAGGCTTTTAAATTAGACTTATTTTCTCACCATTACATACCAAGTCAGATTCATACACTTTGAGAACCTGGTTTGTGGGCTCTGGGAACACACGTCTAAAACATGGGCAGGAACAGTGCAAACTGCACTGACTCTCATGGGAGCAGGAGAAAGCCAGGACACGACTAAATATATGCCTTTCTGTGTAACTTATCCAGGCTCTATCAGATATAAGACAACATAGTTTATCTTCCAAAACATGGATTTTGGAAGATCAGATATATAAGGCCTTTAGTGCCCATACTTTTTGGAAAGATTTAGCAAGGACATAAAGCCTTTGGGCAGGGCATGCAAGCTTCAGTGTCAAC
Organism: Machaerirhynchus nigripectus; assembly: GCA_013397975.1. NCBI lineage: Eukaryota > Metazoa > Chordata > Aves > Passeriformes > Dicruridae > Machaerirhynchus > Machaerirhynchus nigripectus. Next base: position 11,924 of record VZRQ01000741.1, read on the forward strand.
AACACCCACAGCCTCCCACTGCATGAATCCTCAGTTCTGCAGTGCAGATAGGAGATGCTACCCTCCCTTTATATGGTGATTGAATAGTGAATGTTCAGAAGGAATATCTGAGCTTCAAACACCTTTGTTTAAGAAGATGTTTTGCATCAGCAAGTGACTGCAAAATTTAAGATCAGTGCCACTGTTCATTGGCATTGTTCATCAGTGCCTCACTGGACCACCCATGGGTGAATCCAGGTGGTATGATCTCACTTTTATCACATCTGATAAAGAAAAATACCAGTCAGCATGTGAAACGTTGAGAAAAGCACTGCAGAGGTGAAAGGAGACACTACAGGAGAAGCAGAATACAAGGGGATTGGTCTTTTCCAACAGTTTGAAACTTTTCAGATTAAAATAATTACCTTTATAGTTTTTTCCACATAAACAGCTGTAGCTGTTAGCAGGACTCTGCACTTCATCAAGTGGGATAAGGATGGATCCACCCCACCTAGCACACTACACCTTCAAGGACCAGTCTCTGCTGGGAGAGACACAGCCAGGAAAGAATGAAGAATTTCTTGCTAGGGTAGGCTGAAAGGAGCAGTCCCTATGAATGCACAGAAGAAAGACAGCTATACAAAAGCTGAGACATAATATGGAGAAATTTTCATTTAAAACCTCTACCTTCCAAGGAACAAAATGGGAAGATGCTGCTACAGACCAGCTCAAACATTCCTATGGAAATAAGTCAGAAAAGAGAGCTCAATGCCTTCCACAGGCAGGATGGATGAATAAATATACACAGGAGAGGCTAGAAACACGCAGTGATGGAGAAAACAGGTAGGTGTTTGGAATACTGCAGTTTTTGAAGGGACAGCTGCTCAAAGGTATGCTCAGCATGGCATGGCTCTGTGAGAATTCATTTCACCCTGAGGAGGTCTGGACTGTGGGAGCTGCAGCTGTGCAGTCCCTGTCTGGTCTCCTGGTGCAATGCAAGAGAAAAAGGTCCCTAAAGAAGGGATCCACGTACACTTGCTGAGTAAGAAGTCACCTAAACTGAAGTGCAGGAGAAAAACGTGGAGTGAAAACCTCTAGTGAACAAAGGGGCTTGAAGCTGCATCTACATAGCTTATGTAACTTGAAGGCAGGGAGAGAAGAAGTGAAAAAAGTGAAAGGTGCTTTTACAATAATTTATGCTTATGCTATCCATCCATGGTTTGGGAGCCTTGGGAGTTGAGATTCTGCCTTACCTGAAACAGAGATATTTCTGTGGGAGTGTGTCACTTCCAGGGGTATGAGTCATGAGCTTTTCAAAGAACAGTTCTGGCTCTACAGTTATGTGGATGTTGGAGGGGTATTATAATCTCAGGTTATTGTATCAAACAAAGGAGATGTAAGAAAGCAAGATGTCAGACTTGTCTGGAAAATGACAGAAAAAGGGCATAGACAAATACTTCAAACTTCCTGTGTGTGTGTGCTAAAAGGAATGAAATTTGGAAACAAATTAAGAGTTTGGGTTACATTTAAGTGATGCATGGTATGGGGGAATAAGTAAAAGTCACAGACAGGAAAAGAAAGGAAGCCCATCTGCTTGCTTTTGTTAGTTCTGTAGAAATACTGTTGTATTTTGTTCATATCCTCTTTATTGCTTCGGCTATGATAATTTGAGAAAACATTTGAAGAAAATTAATAATATTGACTGATAAATAAAAAATAAATTATTTGGAGTCAGTTCAATGATTTTGCTGTTTCCTGAATTCAAGTTTCCTACAAAAGTGTGATTGCTATTCTTTCTTCAGGAAGAAAATCTAGCCACTGATGTAACTGAGAGTGTGATCCTCGTAAGTCTGTGCTACTGGGTAAGGGTACAGCTGCTGGTGGTGTAAAATGTATGAAAAGATGTACAAATGAAATTGCATTATTTACAACATTATTTACAACAGATGTGGTAACAGCAGCTTTTTAAAATCAGTATAAATAATAGATATAAGGACAAGTAGTGAAAGCTTGGATCAATCATAATTCCACCCAGCGTTTCTGTTCATTATCAACCAGCCAAATACCACCTATTCCTTTCTGTCTAACTAAAGGTGACCCCTTAAACAGGTTTCTTGCTGCTATGTTTGCATACACTTTCACAAGATAAAGTACTGCAGTAAAAAAGGCATATTGTCCTAAATGCACTATATGGATTGAAATGCCTCTGTTTGTGTATAAGTGGTGAAAATAAATCAGAGTAATATCTAGACAAAGCTACACTTTGATATATGAAGAATCCTCATGGCTACATGTTTATAGTATGATTAAGTCTAGAATGCCAGCCAAGAAAAATGCATTTTGCAGGTGGGCCTAAATATTTACACTGTTGCAATTTTTAACTAACCCAGCTATTTCCATCATGGGGCAGCTTCATGACCATAAATACCAAAAAGCACTGTCAGTGTAAGTCATCCACTAAAAACAAGGTTTTTTTAAGTGGTACAGACAGTTAAAAGAGTTTTACTTACCCCAGACAAGGACAATGTATCTCAGAGGAATGAAATACAGGATGACGGTGAACACAGAGAGGGCAACAATTGCCAGCCAGCTCAGGAATGGGACAGTCCAGTTAAATGTACTAAAGAAAAATTAACAAAAGTCAGAACTGAGGTCAGCCGACAGAGCCAGTAGAAGAGCAAATAATGAGCAGGACAGGGGGAAAAGTGCCAGTTTCCACGAGGGAAAACAAACTGAGTCTACAAATGAATGCATGGATACATTTGTCATTCATCAGGGAGAGCCTGGCCTTGGACCCACTGCCAGTGGAAATGAAGGCCGGTCCTGGCTTAGCCCACTCACCTGCTGAATTTCGTGTCTCCTGGCTCGGCAGTGCACATCTGCCAGGTGAACCACTGCTCTGCTTTTTGGAAATCTCAGTGCCTAACCCCAGTTTCAGCAATCAGGCAAAACCCAGAGAGCTCCTTTCTCCCCAAATGTACTCGCAGAGGCAAACTACATTCCCTTCTCAACAGCATGGCAGAGTAGGATACAATAGCTGGAAGAGTACTGCTAAGGCTCTCTTGTTTTATCTCCTCCCTGTTTCACTGTAAGGGCAGCATAAGCAGTTAAAGGCTGAGCAGGGACTTTCCCCTCTGTCTGAGATATAGCTGCACTCCTCAACCAGCTGCCTTCCTGGTTTGAGGTAAAAGGAAAAGGCAAGTGCATGGCTATGCAAAGCTGGAAACTCATTCATGTGCTTAAGAAGGAGAGGGCTAGGGATAAACAAAGGAGGTGATTGATAGAACAGTCAGTCATGAAGACAGGGATAATGCAATAGCAGTGGTTGAGGGAAGCAATAAAACACCTTTGGATGTCAAAAAAAACCCCCAAAAACCCAAAACCAGAACCAAGCCCCGCCCCGAAATACCCCAAACCCCCCNAACACCAACAAAACCCCACCACAAAACAAACAAAAAACCCCCCACCAAAAACCTGAAATAAGTAAAGGTTATTTATCCATGAATAAATGAGGAGAAAGTCTGGGATCCCATCAGAGTTTCAGGACATTACCCTTCCAAAAAAAGTCACAGATAAAAACATCCTCACTAAGGGTCCCAGACTCTATTCTCTGATAAAGCTCTGCTGGTCACCACCTTCTGCAAAAGTTGAGGTGTGAGGAAGGGAAAGTTAATGGATCTTGAAACAGGGTGCTGTAGCTCTCCAACCCGTGTTCAGTGAAGAGAGAAAGACCAGATGATAATTTATACATATGTCCCATAGGAACGTTGGTTAAGGGGAGCTTGGCTCAGTGGATTAGTTCCATGAAGGCACCACCATGTCAAAAGTGTTGCATGAAATTTATCCAGAAGGAAAATGTGGCTTTGGTTCTAAATAGTTTCATGATACTCTTTAAAGTATTACTACTAACTACATTCTCAGTCAATGTGATTCCATTATTTTGGCTTCTCTAGATGAATAATTGCAATTATCTAAATTGCAAGCCATATTTTTCATAATGAGCTCTGGCTCCCTGTGTTTATTTGTCTTCTTTTTTCCCTGGCAATTTTGACACGTCTCCACTAACATTATGTTAGTGTCACTTAGTGTAGGATCCCTCCCTTTATCCTCAGGGGACACCTGCTCTTTTCCTCTTTTCTGTATGCATTTGGGATGAACAGAAGGTTGAGGGTCTGCTCGTGTTCCTGTGACTCGGCTTTGTGCAATGGATCACAGACACACCATGATGTGTGGGAGCACTGGCTCCTCACTTAGCAAACCTCCTTAAGGGCTGTGTTAACACAGCATTCAGTACAGGTTTCCCGTTATAGTTTTAGGAGCAAATTACAAAGATTTATAGTCTCACTCGGTTTACAAAATTCTGTAGCTCTCATCTGGTATATAACAGAACAAACTCTACCTCCAAAATGCACAATTGGAACTACTTAATCATCAAGACAACTTCCACGAACAGCCTTTTGATAAAGGACTTTTTTCAGAGACTGGCTCATTTTTCTAACTGGAGAACTTGTGTGATACAGTATGCTTGCACCTGCCTCTCCTGCTGTGAACAGAGCCTGCCTGGAATTGTCCCTATGGGAACACTTTCCCAGGCTTTCCTATTAGGGACTTTACTCTTGAATGGAAAAATGGCAATCTTCTCTTCATCGAGATGGAACAGGACAGCATTAGAGATGATCCTCAGGATTCCTGCAGACTGACCTTCACCCAAGGCATAGATTTCCCAAAAATTCACTTCCAAAAGTGAACTGAGTAGTGATGACATGCTCTTGGCTTTCGAGGTGCAGAAAACCAAGTCAATCCTCTCCATGCTTTGCAGCTGACAGCTGGAAAGTGTCTTTCTGGAACCTGTCTGACCTCAAGTAACAAACCTTGTGTTGCTGTTCACTGACCATGCCAGAAATACACCAAACTTCCTGCTGTAAATCTCAGAACCTCTCTTTCTTAATGTTTAGATTTGTTGGCAATTTTTATATATGTCATGTATTAGGTGTTAAAAAGTATGAATACTCTAAAGGAAAGGTTTGCTGACTTAAAAATACAACTTCTAGTTAGTGAACATACGTACCTCCTTAGACTATGAGATGCCTATTCAGTTCTGCTTATTTCCTTTATCAAAGCTGCATTTTTTATCACTTTTAAATAACTACCTCACAACAACATTCTCTTTTTTTTTTTTTTTACTTAAAAACATTAGTTCTTATTTTTGTCCCAGTTGATATAATTCTAAATTCCAGAATTAATGTGACAGGATTTGCACTGACTGAGGGCCTCCATAAAGCAAAGTTAATATAGATGACTTTGAATGATGGATCATCCAAAACTGGACTCCCTTGGAACAAGTAAGTGAAAGTCTAACATTTTGCACCTCTGCATAGAAAAGATGTTAAAGAATATTGGAGAGCAATCTAGCACCTGTGTCAGTACTTACTTCTTGATCCTTTCACCAAAGGAAGCGATTTCATCTAGGATATTCTGGACAGTGACACACACCTCCTGGATGGCATAAAGCCTATTCATAAATCCTTTTTTTTCACTGTCCTAAATAAAAGAAAAGGATTAGTTGACTAAAAAAAATTCTGACTGTAGGAAAAGGATTGCGTTAAGCCATCAGTTAAGTTTCAAAGGTGCCTGTGTTACAGATTCACGTAAAAGGAATTGGTAAAACCTGGCAATAAGAAAACGATTTCTTGTTCTGTAAACAGTGCTTATTGCAGTAGGTATGGCTTGGTATAGAAGCCGAGATCCACACAATTTTGTTTGTCACTGCATTAGTTTCTAAACACATATTTGAATATCCCAGGTCTCTAGGTTTTAAACATGCTGAAGGTGCCAACCTTGTATGCTGTGTGCTCTTTCAAGTGGCAAGAATCATAAGGTGGAATAAGGACAGTTTGTTGAAATGCTGGTTTTTGAGCTGATGTAGGCAGAGGAAAATAAGCACTTCTGGTGGAAGGCACTGAGCAAGAAAACAGAAAAACTCAGCTCCTACAGGGAGCTGTTCTTTTTTCCCCAAATATCTATCTCTAAACCCAGACAGGTTTGCAACATCAAATCCACTAACAATGCTGTGTTAGATGGGATTAAAATGACGTATCACCATGGGAAAAAAAATAGTGTCTCTTCATTTTTTACATACTACAGATAAGCTAAAAGGTTATGTTCAACATTTCCAATGGGTTGATGCCATAGTACCCTATCTACTTTGAATGTGACTGTTGTTTTCTGAAAATAAGGAATGGAAAATTTTTTACTCTTGGGAAAATATTTCATTTAGAAAGTTCAACTTCTTGTCATCACAAACCACATGATACAACAGCCTCTGTCATTGACTCCAAAGTTCAGCATCTAAGAAATACATGTTGCATTTTTATTTTCTTCCCCTCATGCATAACTAGCAGACAATATATTTGTTCACTCATTTTGTTGACATTTTTGCCGTCTTAATAAATTAGATTGGAAGAAAACATCATTTATCATTTAATCATTTCAACAACACTGGTTCTGCAACAGTGTTGTCAAGATTACCTGTGAAGATGTTTGAAAGTATTTAGTTAGGGAACACAGATTATCTAAAAAACGACCACGGGAGAAGCAGACAGACAGAGATGGGAAAATTACTTTCAGTGATTAAGTGTAATTTATAAACCAAGCACTTCAGACAAAGCAAAACCACCAGTTTTTCAGAATGTGAAAGACCTTATATTCTCTCATAAGATTAATAATTATTATGTCACAAAGTCATATCCTTGTTTTCTGAGAATGACCATAATGGATCAGAACCAGTGATATCAACCTCATCCAGTGCTGCATAGCAACACAGAGTCACTTATGTAAGTTATTTTCTTAATATTTACTGCATTCTTAAAGCCTTTGCAATGACACCATTATTCTCCTCAGGTATAGAGCTTCTGAAGATATGTATCATATATCCAGCATGCTTCATTTGTCATCAGGATATAGGCACCTGCTCTATTTCTTCATGTAAAACACATACTTCCAGTATAATGTTTTCTTGCACAGCAGAAGTGAACAATAAGCCATACAGAAATCACAGGTATTTTTCTCCTTTCTAAATATGTATACCTTTTGCCTCTTCAGTTTTGTTTAAGAGATTCTGCCCTGTATGTAAAGTTATTTTGATTTATAATTAACTTGTGTGAGAAAATAATTATGTCACTGTAACAAAATATCCAGAACTCGAATGGGGTTACGTTCAAAGGTCTTGAGGCTGTTTTAATTTACAAAGATCTTACAAGATAAATTTGTACTTTTATTCATGTCATGATTTAGGAATGGCACTCTCCAACTTAGTGCTCCCACTGAGACTTTCCAAATCCTGCTGCTGCTCGCTCACTCTGTCTCCCTCCCCACTCCTGTGGTGGGCTGGAGAGGAGAATTGGAGAATTTTGGAGAATTGGAGGCACAGAAGATCACAGTTAAGATAAAAACAATTTACTGGGAAGAGCAATGAGATAAGGAAATGAACAGTAACAGCGACAATATTAAAAACAAAAGTATACGAAAGAGAGAGTGATTCACATGCAAAATGCTCACTGCAGAGGCTGACCCGACTGCAGCCACACTACCCTGACGACTCTCGGAGCCAGTGCCACGCTTACTCAACCAGGCAGAATCACTCCTCCCTAGAAGAGAGCCCCTTTCCCCTGCCCCCTGCAATGATGTGAGGTGGTATAGAATAACCTCTGGGTCCCAGCCATGTTCCCTCCTGGCTACTGCAAAAACTCTTCCTATCCTAGCTGGAATCAGGACAACTAAAAAATAGAGCAGTTTTAAATTGTTTTCCACAAAACCCCTAAAGACAGAAGGAGACAGAGAAAGGACCACTATTTCCAAACCACTGCACCTTCTGAGCTTAAAGGAAATTTGTTGACATACTGTGAGGCAGGATTAGACAGAACAGCACAGGAAAGAGGAAGTGGTCAGAAGGATCATGGTTTATCTTCGCTTAAACTATTCCCACATGTCCCACAACTAGTAACTGGTTTTTATTTCCTGCTCCAAATATTTGTGTAAAAATAAGCTAGCCTAGGGGAAAACTGCCCTTATTTTCTTCCAGCAAGATGTCGTGTTATCAAATACAATACATGAGCTACCTAGAGTAAACCAAGGTTCATAATAATTAATTTTTCAAACAACCACTGGCATTTCTTTTCCAGAGAAATACAGTGTGAGACACTGGAGGAGATTGCTGGTTTGAAACATTTCAGGTGCATGTGTGGGAAAAGGGGCAAGACAAGCCTTGCCCTGGTGAGGTGGTGCATTGCTCCATCCACGCCACCCCCTAGAGCCTGGATCCCAGTCCCCAGTGGCACAGGAGAGGCAATGTTCCACACCTGCCCCTGGAGCCCCTAACCCAGCCCCACAGTGGCTACCAGACCAGATGTCCCACCTGGGAGAAGGGCCCAGGAAAGCCAAAGGTTACTCAAGCCAGAACAAGACATGTGAGGCAAGCATGTCTTGACCACTGGAACCAGCAGTGGTAGTCATATTTGTTCTTTTCTATATCTCTTCTCTCTTTCTCTTTGTTCTTCTTCTCCCAATTCCTTCTTCTTGAAATCTAAGTAACTTAAAATCAGCTGGGTTGGAGTTTGTTAAGTTGAATGGTCTTGGAGCTTGTTAAGTTAATGCTTTGTGAAATGCTTTATGTTGATTGAATGTCGTTTAAACTTTTGCCAAAGTTCCCTGTTTTTCTGAAGTTTGCCAGTAAAGTTTTCGGTTTTGACTCTTGAGGTGTCAGTATTTCTCCTTTGCGTCCAACTCTGGGTAAAAGAAAAAAACAATCCGTAATCCCCTTTAAGGGACTTGGCAAGCGAGTTCTGGGGCCTTTAAAGATGGGTCGTGACTGGAATCAATTTCATCATTTACGTGACTACAACTGCCAGTTTTCTGGACGTAATTGTCATTTAAATAGTGGATAAAATTTATAATACAAAGCTAACAAAGCTTAATACAAAGCTTTATTACTATTTCATTTGTGTGATTTATTTGTTTGCAGTAGGCTTAAGGTATCTGAAAAGCAAGAGATTTGCTAGGGGATGGTTTCGAGCACAAACTGTGAAAGCAGAGTCAAATTGATGCTGATATTCTGACCTGAATTTAAAAAAGGGAATGAACCCAAAGTAAAGACTGAGGCAATTTCCTCCTCCTCTTTCACAGAAAACTGTAGATTAAAGATTGATATACTGCTTGGTGAGTAATACTACTTAATATTTACATACTGATTTTCAGCCAGAACTGTATCTTCCATTTGGTGAAACCAAAGCAGAAAAAGTAAATGACTGGCTCTAGACTATGTCAAGCTAATTTACATGAATCCCTAAATAAAATCCATGTTGTGTGAGCCTTTTTATTCAGCAGACTGTGCTTCCAACCCCATGACAAAATAGGGTGATTTAGGAAAGGATTATATTTGTAACCCAAACCTGTCTCACCAAGTGAAAGTGCATTTAAAATCAAACATTTCAAACGACCAGGAAACCAGGAAAAATAAATAAGCCTGACTCACAAGTAAACTCTGGTAAATGTAATGGGTTTAAGTCTGAAAAGAAAAAAAAAAGAGTTTAGAGAGTTTTAACTGGAGAACTACGAACATTTTATGATGGATAACTGTCCTATTAGTAACTTCTAATCTGGAGAGAAAGGCACAGATCGTAAACACAACTTAAAAGGAGAGTTCCTAGAATAGATGCAAGTGTTGAAATTTTTCGAGATGCTGCCTGGGAAAAAGACTCCAGATGGATCTTCCAAAAACAACCCTCACTTCCCAAGCTGGTGTGATAGAGCACCTCTGCACACACCATAGCAACCAAGGCAAAGCAGACTAACTTGTGATAGGCACAGAGAGCTGATGCAAAGTCACCACTGGTATGCCATCAGTGCTCTGGTCTTGTCCTTTGGCCACCAGAAGACACATGAACTCTGCTTTGCTTGTGCCATACTGGATTACCTGTTGTAAGGCCCCGTAAAGAAACACTTTACGGTGGTTCCTGCACTCTGGGTTAGATGCACAGGAGAAGTACCATACATATTATCAAGAGGCCAAAACAAGACAGAAGTTTACTGGCAAACTTTAGAAAACAGAAAACTTTAGCAAAAGATTTAGTATAACATCCAATAAAGCACTTGGGCATTACCTTGGCCCATCCAACTTTGCAAACTTTAAACCTGTTTGATGCTAAAGTTACTTAAAATGTTCCAAGAAGAGGGAATTAGAAAAAGAAAGTGAGAAAGAAAGACAGACAGACAGAAACTACATAGAAAAGCACATGTATAGCTCTCAGCTTCTGAGTTCCAGCAGTGCTCAGATAGAAACTCCAAGACAGAAACTCCAAGAGCACCATTTAGCCTCCACATAAGGAATGCACAGCAAGTCTGGCAGAGCTCTCCTCACTGCCAGACAAAGGAAGAAGGATCTTCGCTGGATGCCACAGAATCTTGGTGGGGATTACCCTTCTTCCTTTCCGTAATTCTTTGCTTTTTCCTACTTTTCCATTTTCTTTCTTGCTCTCTTCTTTGATAGTGAGTAAATGTGTAGTAACAATTTGATTACCAACATTTTGACCTCCTTTGTGTCTTAGTCTCACTCTGGGTGTATTTGAATCCTGCTCCTCCCCATGTTCACATATTAGGATGCATATCCAGATTGGGATAGACTCACTGTTCACAAAGACACCACACCTGTGAGCACAAATAACCTGCTCTTAGCAGTGTGGCTGGACTAGATGTCTCCAGAGGTCTCTTCCAACCCTAAGAATTCTGTGATTCTGTGTGAATATTACAACAATCTGTTCTTCCTCAAACATTACACTGAGAGTTGATAAAAATAATTTTGAACCTTCTGTGACTTTTTGGCAGTACCACCTATGTAATGAATTAGATTTTTCATAGACTGCTGCAGTGCTAGAAGACAAATATAAAATTGGAGGGGGAAGAAGTCAAGAGCTACAGTAATAATTCCAAAGAAAAAGAAGATATTGCAAGCTTTCTACAGAGCAAAGAAATAACACTGTAATGGCAATTATGTAAGTTATGTTTAAATTGAGATTTTTTTACTAGTGCTCTTTGTTTTCTCATTCTCCCTATCACATTCCACAGTGTTGCCCAGTGCTTTTAAAATATGTTCCTTCCTGATCTTTCCTTCACTGCTCATTTGAGTACTGTAAAGACAGCACTCCAGATAAAAGACAGAAACATGGAGGCAATAGAGCCAGTTTATAGAGCAACAGGCCATTTCACCAAAGGGCCATCTAGTGGGGAGAAACAAAAATTTTCCTTGCATGATACATTTTTGACTAATGCTAAACCTGAGGTGCTCACTTCATACATACTCTAAGCAAATATATTACTTGAAAAGTGTGAGCGCTTGTTTGTTCATGGTGATAGATTCAGGAACAAAAAGTCAACAATGCCAAATTTTGCTGTGCCTTTCTTGGCCTTTTTGGAAGGAAACTCATAGAACTAAGGCACTGTAGGGTTAAGCATTGGGGTGATTATGAATCTGCTTTAGGTTAATGTTTCAAATACCTGAAATTCTTCTTTCGGATGTCTTTTTCTTCACCCCTTTGACTATGCTTAAAGAAGGGAAGAGAGAATATCTTACTTTACCTGAGTCGGAACAACACTGGAGCTTGACAGTGATCTCATTAATACTCCTTTTATACCCAGCCACATCCATGTAATCCAACAGAGGCTAACACAGAAATCTTTGTATATTGTGCATCAGTTGTTTGCAATAGTTAATTTAGTCAGAATACAGTCCTAGTACTCTACTAAACAACAAACTTTGGCCATGATTTTACAGTTGAATTTGTAAATTCAAGTGGTTCTGATGTGTTTACCCTACGCTGAACGCAAAACTGCAATTAAGAAGGTGCTCATTAATGCAGCTCTTCAAATTCTGTTATACAAATTGGGGGATGACAGACACAAAAGTTAAATCTCAAGGGTCTAATAATCCTGAAAATGTAAGGAAAAAGCCTACTAGTTTTATAGGAAAGAGTTATTTTGAATAAGAAGAACCTTGATATGCAAGAGCCTGGAAGAATAGTGGAATGAAAACAAGACATACCAGCTAGTATAAAATTTCTGCATCAAGATAGGGATGAAAGAGACAGAGAAACCAGAAAGGAAATGCTGAAAGACTGAGGTTAGCAAAACATCTGAATTGTTGAGATACTTATCTAAATCACACACACCCATTTTTGTTGTCCACTCATTATCAATAAGAGGCTCATCAAAATAATACAGTACTCTGTTTTGAAAGTTAAAACTACCCTGAAAATTTATCTTTCAATAAATGCCTATAGAGCATTGATAATGTGGGGAATTGATACGCAGCAGTACTGCTGGAGTTAGCAATTTAAAATTGCAGTTACAGTTCTGAAATATGTTTTCTTGAATGTAGCAGAAGTAAAAGTTAGTTTGATATTTCAGTGTCTGTAGAATGCAATTTTCATTTTCTCCTTGCAAGTATCGCAATGATAAACACACTTTTGCACATAGGACAAGACTGACTATTCAAGATTACCTCCACACTGGGCTAGGACACTTCTCTCTGCATCAAACTCTGCATTTAGATTTAGATTTACTGTCTCTGGGAGTTTTCCAGTCCTGTGTTGACAGGATACTGTGATCTTAGAACCCTTAATAAGTCATGCACCTAAACAAACAGCTCGATTGTTTCTCTCTCAGATTCCCCGCTATTAATATCATCTTTAGATCAAACACAGAAAAAAGTAATTTTGTATTTCAAAATTCATGTGATCACACCTTGGACTGCTAATGTTTTTGGTTCACAGAAATCACAAGAGATTCCATCCCCTGAAATTTCCTTACCCAAACTAGCACAGATAGATTTGGTATGAAGTTGCCTGGGCCTGGTCAAGCAGACCGCTGAGCGGAGGACTACAGAAATGTGTTTACTGTTGGTATTTGCTGCCCAAACAGTGCTCCTTTGGAATAACTAATCCAAACTTTTTAATGTCTGTTTCAGATTTAAGTGATTTAACTCAATGGCAAGTTGCTATGGGAAAAGACAAACAAAACCATTCTCTTGGGGTTTTTTGGGTCTATTTGTAAAGAGCAACTGCACAGAGAGATGAAATTCTTAGTGGCAACATGTTGCTTCCATATCCTGAGGTCAAGAGAGCCCAGACTGCCTACACCAGTTGAAGAAAAAACCCTAAAATCTCAAACACTTAATTGCTGTCAAGTGATCAATCAGTAGGAATGTGATCTGGAAAAGAAAAACATTACACCTTAGCTCAGCTACACCAGCAAGTGTCGATTATCTGAAATACTTCGTTCTAAACACGAACCTATAGCAATGAAGATGAAAATAGTGGTACGTGAGATCTGGTTGGCATTCTTTGTATGAGCTGAATGTTTAAAGGGAGTCATCTTGAAAGCACTTTGGGATTGAAAGGGATGGTCAAAAGAACATGAACATTCAAAATCAAAAAGAGTGATTGCATGATCATGATCTCTGGCTCTGTTACTTTAGCTCAGAAGAAATCCTACGATGTCTAGAGCAGGAAAGATTACGTGATGTTCCAAAGATGGCGGACACAAAAATACACATTTCAAACAACAGGTACAGTTATCCAGGGAATCTATCAAATTAGTAAGTTGAAGAAAGAAAGAAAACAAGCCATTCAAACCCATTCCTTTTTTACATAATCCCCTGGGTAAACGTTCAAGCTCTGCTTTTGGAAAATTACATAGTGTAGAAAAATAGTTTGGCATTTGAGGCAAAGCAATATAAAATGGAAGAAAACAGCAGCGTCTAGAAAATAACCCTGCATGTATTCTGGTGGTACAGTGGGCAAGGAATGATGAGTGAACCAAGAGTTCTAGAGTATTTGTTGAGACAATCTTGAGAAAAGCCTGAAAAGGCTCTACTGCCTGTTTTCTGTCTGTGCTTACTTCACTGAAATCAGAAAAAAAAGCTGCAAAACCAAGCAAAAAACCAAAAAAAAAAACCAAGAAACCCAACCCCTCCAAAAAACCCAACAAAAAATCCAACCCAAACCAAACAAAAGAACCCCACAAAACCACAAAAAGCACCCACCCATTCCCAAAAGACACACAAAAAAAGCCACAAAAAAGAAAAAAAAACAAACCACAAACCAAATCCCAACCTATTTAATTTGTTAGGAATTACAGAGATTCTGGAAAAGATCTAAATCTGAGCCATCTAGTGAAGATGGGGTGGTATAATGAATAGGCAAAAATCACAACAAAGGGTAATTTGTAACAATGTTATTTTAATGTTTTCCCACTACAATAGTCTGTTCTACATTAATTCTAAATATGCTTCAGCGTGCTAATTTCTCAGAAGTAAAAAAGCACATATTTATGTTGGACCACAGTAAATCACACTCCGACTGAAAACTGCGAGAGGTGCTCACATTCTGGTGATGTACTCAGACTACAACATCAGAAAGAAAAAGAGTAGCTCAAAGGCATTTATTTACTCAAGTGTCTATTTTTCTTTCCAGAAAAACAAATATTTGTAGCTTAGGAGAAGGCTTTGACTGTGCACTGCATGTATGTATCTGTTACTTTACAATAAAAGATGTAGAAAAAGCTAACAGCTTATCTTCAGTCACTTTAAGTGAATTTCCTTTTAGAATTGAATAATGACTTGCTTACTTGAACTAATAATGAATGGAGATGCTTTAGAAGGGAAAAGGACAGCAAAATGTTGTTAAAATTAAATACAAAATCCAGATGATTGCTGCAATGTTGGAATGACAGCTAAGAAAATAAATGGCAGGAAATACAAACATTTGTCGTTCTTCAGGAATGACTAACTCAGCCACTGAGCACTCATGACAAGGGAGCATACTGGGTCACAGATGATACTATTTATACTAAATCTTGCAACTAAAGAAGAAAAAAAACCCCAGCTGAGAAACACCTAAGATGCTGAAGATAAAAAACAAGCATTCAACAGAATTTATCTGCTTTCCTAAAGAAACAAATAAACAAAGTACTTCAACCAGTCACCATGTGACATGCATTTCCCCAATTTATCTCTTTTCCCATCATCTCCTAACTTGTATACTGCCTATTTAAAAACTTTAAAGTACCAAGATCAACAGATATACAAATGCCAGATGAGGAGGGCTGGGAAACCTGCAGCTGACAGCAAACTAACAAATCCGTGCTGTTTAACAATTCAGAGTGGATATTGGACATCAAGCAAATGAATGCATCAGACAGACTCTAGAATAAGCAAAAAGGGGCACCCAACAGCAGTTAGCCTGAAAAGCTGCAAAGGAGTTGGCATTCAGCCCATGATGCATCCCTGCTCAAAGGGGATGCTTTTGAACACAGAATTATTTTCAGGAGAGAAAACAGGAAATTGTAAAGAGAAATGAAGACCACCTCTCCCTTCCTAAATTCCTGATCCTTTCGCATCATTTTCACAACTGCCAGGGATCCACATAGGCTGGCATCAGCTCAAACATTTGCTGGCACCAGCTGTCCACAGATGCAGGAGAACTGTGCCGTCTCCTGCTTCTCCAACTCCACTACTGCTGTCTAATGGCAGGTGTTGAATAGCGCATCATCCCTAACAAAGTGCAGACTGTTTTGGATAACCTATTTTATTCACACAGGCCTTTTCAGCAGACAACACAAATTAGCCCTCCATACTTAAAAAGCTTGCTTCTTCCAAAACTTTAAACTCATTGCTTGTTTTTTGTGATACTCAGAAAAGCAACAACCACCAGCCACACTGAAAGAATTCAATGACAGTTCTCTTCTTCAACTTTCAGCAGTCTTTGTATTATTTATTGTCTAGTAAATAAAGTTGAAATGCTTTTCAGCCGTGGTTGCAAACTCAGTACCCAGTTGCAGTCCGACAACAGCAGGGAATAAAGCTGCCATTGTAATATATCTTCTTTCCTCCTTTGTGACTGCTTTCCGCAGATTTCATTATTTCTCCTGGATCTGCACTTTGTCATATCTGGGGCACAGCAATACTAAGTAAACAGGGAGAAGGAATGTTAAATTTTTATCACAGAAATAACTGGCTAGGAGGTGATACCACATTCAAGCTTTTCCCAAAGAAAACATGGAAGAGAGCAGGTGCCATTCTTCTAGAAAGCTGTGCTATTCTAGTCTGACAGTTCAGGATTAAACATACAGATACTTGAGGTATTTAGACCTTTTGCCACAACAGTTATCTGAGAGGCTGTAATAAGCAACTCCACTGGATTAAAGCAGCTTTTTTGAAAGGGGCAGCTTTGTGTGACACTTAGAAACAGCCTGACTGCACCACAGTTCTTTGCTATTAAAGACACGGAAGGGCGCCTCGCACACAGCACGGGGTGCACGTGTGCCTGTGCAGAAACAGAATGGTCAAGAGCAGAAATGAGCACGTTAAGGTCAAATAGCTATACCAGCTTCTCAAAATATTTCCCAGGCTTTCAGACAGTGGTGGTGCAGGATTTTCCACACTTGTTCCTAATATCTCTCAGTGGCTTTTCCTTCCCCGAGTTTGCCCACCCTTATGTTGGACCTACACAAGCTTCAGGAACCCACACCACTGTTAGTGGTTCAGCTATTTCCCCCCAGGTTTCCTTCAGAGTTTTTAAGCAAACACCATCCAGTCCTGATAATTTGTTATTACTCATTTTGTTTGATTTTTCTCTGTAACTTCTTTTACCAGAGCTTGATTTGAAGCAGACAAACCCTACGGAAACCTCACACAAGTCTTCCATAACGAATACATGTGAGAGAAATTACAATTACAACTTAAACTGAAGGCCCTTGGGTAGGCTGTTTTGAGTTCCTAGTACCCTACACTGAAATTTTCAAATTAGTTATTACAAATTTCTTGAAACTTTTTAGAATTTTAAAGCAGTCAAATCAACAATGAGAAGGCAAATTATAATTTACATTGTGCTTAAAATAAATGTTAGGTTGTTGCTAAAAGAAAAAGGATACCAAAATAACTATGCAAGGAGAAAGNATATACACTGAAAGATTAATTGTGAACTATCATAAAATTTTTTACTAGAGATGATGTTTAATATATTTATTAATCCAGATCAAAAAGAAGGATGGTTGAGATGCCCAGTTTGGAGGTGACAGAATTACTTAATGAATTACTCAGATGTCAAACTTCTGAGGAATATAATGAATTCATTTAATTACTAACAGTAGTAGTTTACCTAGTGCCATTGATTAAGTCTAAAAATTTTGGCTAAAGTACCAAATCCAAATTAAAAATAAAAATAAAAAAGCAGATTCAGAAAAGCCGACATGATATTTGAAATAATGAAAATTTTTGAGGAAAATTAAGACAAAGAGCAACAAAAAGGACTAGGACATTTTAATTTACACAAAAGATGAATGAATATAATCAAGATACTCAAAATAACAAATGGTTTAGAGAGAGCAAATCAAGACTCTTAATTACTCTCATAGGACTGTAGAGAGAAATTTTCCATGAACTTGAAAGGCAGAAATATAGCTGATAAAAGTGCACTCTTTTTTTCCATACAACAGAAAACTCACCAGCGGACCTTGCTGCCAAAGCTGCATTAACATGAAGAACTTAATAAAACTAACAGCAGAATTAAATACATACACCATCATTTTCCTAGTAGGTAGGACAACAACTCACCATTTCACACAAAAATATGACACTTTAAAAATGTCTTTTGGAACTCAAACACAAATTTGAGTCAGAATATACAGCAAAACTTACTATGAAAATTAAGTATAGACATGATGATTTTAATGATCCCTTCTAACCTAAACTATTCTATATGATTCTATGTGCTGAAACCTTTCCTGTTTACTATTTGGGGCACTTGCATTTTTGTTAAAACATTTCAGAGGAGTAGTAGTAGAACAAGAAATCAGTAGACAGAATCATGGAACTTCTGGTATTTTAGCCTAGAAAAGAAGTACTGAGAAGTACAGTCCACTACTTTCTAAAAAGGATTGTACAGATATGAAAAAACCTCGACCATATAGTAAAAACAAACTTCCTATGAACTTTCTGAACAAACAGGGTCATGTAAGTCTTTTCCACCTACAGCACTGATTTATTTTAGAAGGAAAAAACCTTGCAAATACTACTTTTGCCTAGCAAATAAATGTGTAATTTTACTGTGTGGTTTTTTTCTCGTTATGAAAACTGGGACTAAGAGAATGGCAGGCATGCCCATGGTTGCAACATTAATCTCTTGCACCAATCCTGATATCATAACACCTGTTTTATGTTTCCTTCAGTTGAACTCTGCCGATCCACACTTTGAAATAGATTCATTTTTACCACACAGTTGTACAATAGCATGTGCAAAAACAAACATGTAAGAAGAGGCCTGGTGTTCTTGGGGAAGAGAGGAAATCTGAATACCCAAATATCTTCAACCCTATCTCAAAGTTAAAATCACATGAGAACCTCTGTTTTACATATCAAAATACAGCAGCAGGGAGGGCGGGTGTGATGGTGCTGCTGAGGGGTGTTTGAGTTTGCTTACTTTTAGTAGAAACCAGCTAACTACCAGTCAGTACCTCCATACTGAGCAGTAATTTCTTCCTCCTCCCGCGATACTAGGCTTCACTCTCACTCGGACTCCAAGCTCTGTAGAAGTTGGCACTCCCGAGCACACAGCTCCCAAAAGGTACCCTTATGCACTGCCTTGGCCCCCAAAACTCACTACCTTTGTTTTGACTTGAATGCTCTTGATTCCTGTGCAGCTGAAAATACTAACGTGGTGGAAAATATTAATATAGTGCTACAAAGGAGAGAAAGCAAGAGAATTCACTAACAAGCCTTACTCAAAACCAGGGGAGCATGGGTGTGTGCAGTATGCAAAGCATTTCCCTCCAGTACCTGGAAGATACCTCTGTTGTGTTATGATAATACAAAGAGAATGTAGGGAAAATCCTGAGACTCCTGGAGATAGCACAGCCTGACTGGGCACCCTTCCAGGACTGTCTTTGAGACTGCTCCCCACCACAGAGAGATGGCTGAAGCTCTTTATTCGTAGCCCTATTGACATTAATGTGTAATATTGTTAATATTAATAATTAATGACCATCATTAAGATTTTTTTTGTTGTTTGCTCTAGGAAGGGGAGGGGGCACCTGTCAGAGCAGAGCCTGCTGGGTCCCAGCATCCCTGGAGGACGAGTCTACCTTGAAACAGGGGGCAGAAAAGCAATTATCTGCTCCAGAGAAGGTGATTCCAGCATCATCATCAGGTGATCCATCAGGGTTGAGATCTGCTCAGTGGCAAGAGGCTATTAACTATTACACCCGTCTGCATGGTCATGTATTTCCAACTCTTTGTATATCCCATTTACATTGCATAAATCCCCTGGCTGATTCCAGGGGCAGAGTTGCACTGAGCTTTCCCCTCCCCACTGTGACTAATCTTATGGAGCAAAACAGAAGGTTTGTGTTTTGTAGCACTGTGTTTTAATCTCATCCACACCACATTCAATTTTCCTTACAGTTACTACTTTCAGTCAACATTTTAAAAACCTCGGACACCAGTGAAGAGGTTTAAATAAGCACCTAAACCTGTAAAACAACTAAATCCTGCAAAGTATATGTAGTTTATGGTGGAGATAATTCAGTGTATATAATCAGAGTTCCAGTTTTCTCCTAGAGCATAAAAGTAGGACAAATTATATGTTGAAAAAAGACGAGAAAAAGAAGAAAATAAAGCTTTCCAAGCACAAACAATTTTCAGTGTCCTAAGAGCAGGTATTGTGTCTAGTACATCATACTGTATAACCTCGTGTCAGAGCTCTGGCTATGCTCAAGACTTGCGTCCTTACTTGCTTTGTTAGGATACAACTCTGAACAGTGATATTGAGAGTGACCTGAAGAAAAGTGCAGTGCCTGGGTGTTATCAACATCTCCAAAGTGAAAGAACAACACTTCAGGCAGGTCAAGGTAATAAGCAGTGTTGGAGTGCTCCCCATCCTTGACTCACCCCCTCTACCCATGATGGGAAAAGCAATGCAGGAGAGTGTAAGAGCATGATTGTAGCAGTGTTCTGCTGTAACTAAAGTTTCATCCTTGATGAAATATATCCTTTTTGACTCCCGGGAAGCCATTGTACACACCATCCTTGCAAATCACCTTATTCAAAATGTTAAGGAATATCAAAATAAGAATATGGTGTAGGATGCCACTGCTTGCAGAGTCTTCAATTTTAGTGGTTTTTTAAAAGGTAATACTGTTTTTTCTGGATGTTTTTCATGTTAAGATTATGAAAAATTAATTCCTCCAACCCTACACAATTATTCTCTACATTTTATAACTACTCTGATTTGGTAATTCAAAAAAAATTCTGGTTTTGTTCTACGTACTTCATCAAACCTGGTATATTGTTCTACTTTTCCTTGCACAGTAATGCTGACATGCTTTTAAAAGCCAATGTTATTTTTACAAACTCAATAGATAGTGTCTATCTGCAGTGACACCTTAGGTCCTCATGAAAATATTAATTTTGAATTACAAAATTTGCTGAACTTTCCCTATATTGCTTTCTCAGCAGGCTTCCAAGGAGGGGTTGTGCTGTCCTTTGACCAGATTCAAAGATGCCTTGTCAAACACCTGTGTTACTAAGGTGTTTCTTACCAAATTCTTTTGGGGAGCTTCAACAGTATGCGGTGCTGCTTTTGAATCTGCTAGATTTTGATTGGGCCTTTTTGGCACTATGGTAGTTCCAAAAAGTCTAACTGACATCAGAGGAAAACACAGCCCCAGACCAAACTGCTGTGGTTTCCTTTCAAAGGTCTCAAAACCAAAGAAACTCCAATGTTCCATTCACAGACAACATTTCACTGAGGGGGGAAAAAAAAAGTCTTTAGCACTTCTTTTAAAACATTTAGAAAATGACATTTCTGTATTTATGCATTAAGACTTCAAAATTCAGCATCGAGTTTTCCTTTCTAAAAACATCATAGTGTTAAAATACATTTTCTTCTGAATCAATATATCCTGAGGTAGATGACTGAAAAGGATTACACAATGTAAGAACCACTTGAAACAACTATTTAGTAACAAACTGATTCTTGGTCTATAAAATTATATAATGTAATTTCTGATAATGCAGCTTCAAGCATTCCCCAAACAGACTATAAAATCTTAATCTTTAATAGACTATGCAGAAACCACAACTATTACTATGCAAACCATTCTTCTATCAAAATGCAGGAGTGTGTATCATACTTCAGAAAAATAGCTGAGTAAACTGTTTCTTGCTCTTCACTATGTGCTCTGTATTGATCTAAAATATTCAGGCAGCAATTGTTTTTTGAGAGTGGGGAAGAAAGCAGTCCTATAAGTACAGAAAATACAAAAAAAGACACTTTGGTGTGCATGAACGCACGCACAAATTTTAAATTCCCTACAAATTAAAAAAAAATAATAATCCAACTAAAAATTAGCCTCCTATGCAGCAGCAGAGAAGGCTTGACAAAGAACTTCCATCTACTCCTCTACTCCTGTTGGTATTTCAAATTTTAATCAAACAGTAATTAAAGGTCAACAAATGGCTTTTCCATACTTAATTTTGAATTATAGCTAATACCACGCATTAAAGGCATAGCAAGGCACTGGCTAATATGTTGAGGGTAGGAGGACTCATACCATTCCTCTGTGTAAAATACTAACAAGTACATCTGCTGAGCAACTGACCTTAAATTACTATTTCCAATTGCAAGAAAGCTTTGCATTAGCAATGCTGTTCTGACTTATTCACACTGCTAGAGACTAACAAAAAGGAACATTTTTTCAATAGAGTGCTTTCCTCTCAGGGGTCTCTGTTACTCTGGCATTAGAATATCTATGGCATTACATAAAGGAGTATGTAAAAATCTGTTTTGTTTTTCTAAAGCCGTTAGCCTTCAGAACAAAAACATTTTGCTAGGATAAAATCTGTTTTTCCCATCATAGACTTTGTTACCTTAGCACCTGAGCAGGCCAAAAAAATATAAGAAAGAGAAAGGAAATGGGAGAAAAAAGAAAGAAACCATACTTAAATATTTATTAGTAATTTTTCTTATATATTTTTGAGATGCATTAAAATAATCCATATACATTTCTCAGCTCAACTACTTACAAATAACTTATCTACAAAATCAAGTAAATCTGTCAGCTGTGCAAGTTTATTTTTCCATGTGCTATCTTGAGATAAGCAGGTCTGTAATATTATATTTCCACTGACATAATTGTGCATGAATTCTGATCTGATTTAGTATTACATGGTGCAAAAGGTGACACATTTTCTTTAATATAGACCATTTGAGAAGGAAAGGAATTGCCAGTGTATGAAATCTAAGGAGTTTGATTGAAAGACTCTGGGACTTGGGGGGTCAACTCAGTGGAAAAGTAACTTGCTCAACTACCCCAGGCACTAAGCACTGTGACAAGCAAACCTAATACCCCAGTGCATTTACTGAGACAATCAATAAAAACACTGCACTATCAGACTGCTACAGCTGTACATTAACCTATCATATTACCTCAACTGCTCCTAAACCAGCAAACATGCATTTGCTGATCATGCAGATAACACAGATACCTCACTGGTCCTTAAGTCCCATTTAATACCAAGTCAGAGTGCTAAAACAACCATTTATTGCTTTTCCACATGCCATAAATTCTAATTTTCAAGTCTATCTAAATTGTACACCGAAGACTACATTCAAAGAACTACTGAGATGCCAAAGCCAACTGCTCTGAAATTAATGTATGGGAGATTTAAGGTAAACTCTGCACATTCCTACCTGGATCCTCAATCCACGCCTGTTACCCCAGCACACCTGCACTTGGGGCTTTCTGGCCTCTCCCTGCCTCCTTGCCTTCTCCTGATGCAGGTCTCAGCATCATCACATCCTTGCCTGCCAAAGGACTGGCCACTCCTGCTCCCTAAGTTGTCTGCGTTTATTTTATATATATTATTTCTGCCACTCTTTCTG
Organism: Machaerirhynchus nigripectus; assembly: GCA_013397975.1. Taxonomy (NCBI): domain Eukaryota; kingdom Metazoa; phylum Chordata; class Aves; order Passeriformes; family Dicruridae; genus Machaerirhynchus; species Machaerirhynchus nigripectus. The sequence goes on from VZRQ01000741.1 coordinate 34,891, forward strand.
CCCGTTCCAGCTCTAGTTCCTGCAGACTCCTCAATTCAGAGCTCCTCCAATAGGGTTCATGGGTGGGCATCTGTACTCTTGCATGCAAGCTCAACAGAAAAGTCAGTAAATCCACACAAAAACCATTGCCCTCCTTGCCATTTAGTCCCAGTTCTTGACCTTTCATGAGTCCAGGCAGGAGCAGCCTGGACAAGGGTCTTACCTTTGGAGCTTTTCTAGTAGTTGTCAGTAAACACATAGAATTCCTATCCCAGAACAAAACAGAAACAGAACGAAGCAGTTGTATGCACTATTTGTCCACAAGCTTTATTTATGCTAAATTTGCCTCTTAATCTGCCAGCAGATTACACCTGAGTAGAGGCAGACTCTGCTCTGTACCATGCTGTGATGTGTCCTGGGTGCTGCTGCACACCAGCAACTTTTTAATTCCATACCACATTGCTCTAAGATGAGCTTTGTTCTTAAATATTTTGGGCACGGATGCTTCTTTCACTTTGTCAGGATTATATTTTGCCTAGATGATCTGTCCTGCAACTTCATCACTGATCCACACATCAACATTAAGTAAACAGTACAAAATTTTCCACTGACACACAGATATTTCAAACTGCAAACACAATACACGCATATTGTTTGCAGAAGCTTGCAGTTTACTTTCCCGTATTCCTGTATTTTCCTCCATAAAGCACAAAGCAAAGCCTGATCAACTGTCCTGGCAGATTTTTGTAGTTGAGATTGCAACTCCCTCAGAAGCCTTTCAGTGAAGTCAAAGACAAACACCTCGCTTCAGATGTGGAGTTTCAGCTGTGTTGTAAGGTGAGCCTCATCATCAAACCTCAGCCGAAAACCCAAAGTACAATACACCAACCATTTTGCACGCAGCCATGTCGCTGAGCATCCTCTTCTCTCACAGCCTCACCTCTGCCACTCATTCACTCTCATTCACATACACCGTGTCAACCACATGCTCCACCGGGAACTGAGTCCATGCAGCACATGGTCCTGATGCCAGCACATCTCAACCATCACTTTTCTCTACAAGGCTTCCCAAGTTCCATCTTACTCTAATGGGCTTGCATGGCCAGGTTTTGGTAGTGGGTGGGCTACAGAGGTGGCTTGTATGAGAAGCTGCTGGAAGCTTCTCCTGTCACTGGCAGAACCAATGCCAGCCAGGACAGACCCGCTGCGGGCCATGGCTGAGCCCATCAGCAGTGATAGTAATGCCTCTGTGATAACATATTTCAGAAGGAAATAAAAAACGTTTTAGAGAATGAAGAATGGTAGTCGTCCATTCTCACCACTTTTGAAACCACGTGGAACTAAGGTATAAACCAACCTGCACATGTAGGAAGGTTTCAAAGAGAACCCAGAAGTAAAGGGCTTTGGTTCTTTCCTTTAACACTCATTATTCCTCTCCTAAGTCAGAGAGAAGATGATACAGATGATTTTAACTACACCCTAAAGTTACGTTTTGAGGACTAGGTGAAAACAGCCCTTTGCTTGGCCTCAAAGAATCTAAATCCGCTTAGTTACATTAAGAAATAATATTAAGTGTAGAGGGAAAAGTATGTCACATTCTTAAATAGCTAACATAATTTAGACATATGCTTTATTTGATTGAATAATTCATTGAATTATACTTGGATTACTTCATAAATGAGGAACATCACCCACACTATATCGGTCACAGGTGGACAACACCATGTACACGGAAAAATGAAATTCATTCAACAGTTTATAGACTGTCCTGGGGTAATCCATAATGTTATTATAGTCCACACCGTTCTGTGCCCAAAACTTGTTCCTGCATATTTAAGACCCTATAAACGAGAACTTTGTATGTAGGGGGTGCTATCAGGGGCGTTCTGTGCTGTTTGCTTCGCTGGCTTCTGCTTGCTTTGGCAGAGGTTTTGCTTCCCTTTTTGCATTCTCTTTTCGGTGTTTTTCCTTTTTTTCCTCACCTGGGAGAGGCTGCCTTGGGGTGAATTCCAGAGGCACTCCCCTGCTGCTGCCAAGCGGGGAAGCCCCGCTGCAGTCCACGCCGCTCCCCCGCACCGAGCTGCCCAGCT
>VZRQ01000743.1:0-26778 GCA_013397975.1 Machaerirhynchus nigripectus
TGGATGCAGAGATGCAGGGATGGCTGCAGGGATGGCTGCAGGGATGGATGGATGGATGGATGGATGGATGGATGGATGGATGAATGGATGGATGGAGGGATGCCCGCCCTGCCGGCCTCACCAGCCCCACAGCCCCTCTCCTCCCCACTCTTCTTCGGACGCGGTCGCGGCAGAGGCAGCGGGGGAGGAGGGAGGACCTGCCGCCATCCCCGTTTCCACCCAGCCCGCGGCGGTGCGGGCGCTATAGTGGTGCCAAGGCCTCGGAGAGAGCAGGTGGGAGGCTGGGGAGTGCAGGGGAGGGGGATGAGTAGCAGCCGGCAAGTGCACCGGGGGCTCGTCCCTGCCCAGGCATGACCCATGGTGGGGGGGTAAGAGAGTGAGAAAGGGGAACACACCTGCTTTTTCAACAACACAGATTATTTGCTCATTGCAGAACTCCTGTTTAAGCCCACACCTACTTTCTGCACAGGATGCTCTTTATCCTGGTTCCCTCATCCTGACCTCTTATGTATCCCCCACCTGTGTATCTGGTGGGGTAGTATTTTCATTACAGCCTGAGGCATCTTTCGGATGGGGGCTCAGGCCTCAGCACTCAGCAGTACCCAAAATATCCCCTGCCACTTCCAACTTGTGCCCTGGACTTCCCAGGCTGGCATCAGAGCTGATGCATTAATGTAATTTGTTTGGTGGTCATTAGGCAGCAGGAACCAACCCCATCCCAATGCTGCTGGGGACTGGTTAGTGAGGACACAGCCCTCCCTGCATGATGGCTGCTGCCTGCTGATCCCCCACCCCTCCTGCTCCTGCAGCTCCGGTGTCATGGATCCTGCAGCACCATTAGGCCTGGGACAGAATTCCAGCAGCACTCCCAGCTGGGTTTACCACCAAGACAGCCCCGGTGTTGTTCAGGACACCATCCTATTGGTGTCTGATGGGAAGGTATAATAAAAACTCTAACCACCCTTAAAATATGTTTGTGCTACCAAAAGAAAGGCTGGTGTGGCTGCCTGGTCTGGCATGAATGAAAAGCCAGCAGTACTTCAACAGAATTAAGACTTCTGTTAGTTCTGGAAGGGTCAGTGAAGAACTTCGGTTTAGTTTACTCTTACTCGTCTTATAACAGCTGCTTTATTTTTTAATTATGTATCTTTCTGTGATGGTGCTAAAACACAACAAATTCTTTAAAAGCTTCAAACCATTTGTATCAGATTTGTACATTTGAAAGAAATAAAATAGGCATATAAAGAAGCAGCAAAGTAAGGGAAGAAGGTATAGTAACTTGGAAACCACTTCTAAGTACTAGGGACTAAATGACAATAGCTGATTTCAGCTGAGTTTTCTAAATTGTGAACAGCAACCAGCTGGAGTTTGTGTGTCCTGTCAAATTCTCTCTTCTACAGAAGCAACCTCAGGAAAAGTAGCAGCTCAAAAGGCTGAGCAGTAACTGCTTTCAGGCTTTATAGCTCTTCCCACCAGCATGCGTGAATCAATCCTTTTACTGTAGTTTACTTATATATGTTCATACTAAAATTAAACTGCAGATATTAAAGCCGTGGTTAGAGCAGGTGGGAAAAGTATGTCAAAATATGTCCTTAAAAATACTATTTCATTGACTGGAAATGCTTTGCAGGGATGTGTTAGGAAACAAAATAACCACGGCAATGACAACAAGAAATCCCCCTCAAACCCCAACAATGTAATGTTTCAAATGAAAGAGCAAATGGAATGTGGCTGAGAAACCAGGTCCCCTGGATTAACTGCACTTGGGATGACTGTCTCTGTGTTGCAGGTGCAGTAAGTGAGGATGTTGGACCTGCAGTGCACAAACTGCACAGCAGATGAATGCATGTGGATATTAAACATCAGGGTTTAGTGCCTGCGTGCGGATCCCTGGCCTGGTGCTTACTCAGATCTGACATACCTGAGTCACATCAGATCTGCTGGGTATTCCAAGACAACTGAACCACAAAATGCATGGAGGCTGTTTAGGAATTCCCTGTTAAAACAGACTGCAGTCAGTAGATTCATTATTCACAAACGGGGTGAGGTCTGGCAGATCCTCATTCAGGTACCCAAGAGTTTATGCAAACGACCCAAGGATGATCCAGTGTTAAAGCTAAATAAAAATCAAATGTGCTGTGGCAGATGAACCATCCTGGAGTGTTTCACTTACCCTCAAACTAGACAGGACTCGTGGAGCGAATCAGAATGTGTTGCTTGCAAAGTGATGGAGGTGAAAAAGCTTTGGATTCTCTCACAGTGATGTAAACTGGGACCAACCTCAGTAGACCCATCTCTGTACAAAACTTGGCTAAGAGGAAACTAAGGAGAAGATCTTAGTAGGAGAATGAAACGCCAGCCTTGGGAAAATGTTGTCATTTTCAGATTAGCAGAAGTAGAGTTTAACCCCGGAAAAAAGCCTGTCTCTTCCTCTGCAGCTTTGGTATGTCTGTATTTCTGTCACTACTCAAAGTGCTCCTACACCTTTGTCCTCCTGAAAAGTCACGAGGTGTCTCCTTGCTGCTGCTGCCAGATATGCCTAAAGCTAAAGATACTGTAAAGAATGTCCCTGTCTTGAGGTGTGTGCACACTGATGCTCACACAAAAATGGAGTTTCAGCTTTCAAAATCCATCTGATGAACAAAGCTAAATCTGGCAATATTTTTGCCTTACCTTTGTATTAAAACGTTGTAACAGCAACTTTCAGAAAGATAAACTGCAGAGGAAGATAAAAGCTAACTGCAGTCCATCTTTAGACATGACATCTCATGAATGCTCCTGTAGGTATTACATAAAGCTGATGCAGTGTTACCCCGATAACAGCACGTGATGTTGTATTAATGCAACAGATTGGTGTTTGCAAAACGCTGCTGCCTGCTGGCCACTGGCCATTTGTTCAGTGAGGACACATGAACTTTCAGGAATGTTTCTCACTGACTCACACCAAACGTGAGCCACAACCATGGGAGGTTTGAGCACATGGTCCTAACACAGCGTTTAATTCTTCTGCTGTGAACGAGGCTGAGGATCAAGCTGTTAATCAGCACTCACCGTCTTTTTTCTGTTTCTTGTACCTGTAACCAGGAATGAGTGCTCTGGCCTTACAGCCAGGATGTTAACAAATACGATCCCTTTTCTACTGGGGTTTCTGTATAACCTTAACTAACTCAGTCTCCCTTCGCTTTAATTTCCACCTGTCAAAATGGTGCAAGGATTGTAATCCACCTCACGAGGCTGTCTGAAGATAAATCTCATGCCTCTCATGACCTAATCACAAGATACACGGTCTTTCTAGGAGACGAGATCGATGCAAGTCATGATTTCTTTGATGTGATCCTGATCAATGCAGTTGGGATGCAAGGGTTTGTATTTCTCTCTGAAATGTTCATAGCTGGTACTTGACAGAGCCAGTTGCTGAGTGCCCCAGGCTGTAGGAGACCATTCAGTGCTACATTCAGGAGCAATGCAAATCACTGGCTGTGCCAGCTCTGAAGGAGGTCCTTACCAGAGAATATCTTTCACAAATTTACAGTGTCTCTGTAATTATACCCTAGATCATTTCACATTCAGCAGACTCAAATCATGACTACATGGAGACATCATGCATCATCTTTATCCTTAGCACCGCCCTTCCCAACAGGCCGGGTAGAGACTTCCAGACAAGACGAGCTTGCCCTGCCACCAGCCTCAACAGAATTAAAAAACATGTGATCACTTTGCATCATGTACATTGTGCAAGAAATAAGGGCAGGAACACAAGGAGATGAGTAATGAAAATACACAGCAAGCTGTGGTATGGTTCCAAGGGAAAAAAGCTGAAGATGCACCGATATTTTTGGTGGCTCAAAGCAAAGATCATGTGAGAGGAAGATGAGCAGCAATTAAGTCAGCACTGCTTTGCTTTCCTGAAAGGTCAAAACTGCAGTTTTTGTAGGCCCCCAGCACAAATTGTGCAATGGTAATTCCTCTAGACAAGATGGTTTAGGATAGCTCGGATAGTTTAATATTGAATAGCTGTAAATATTTCCCCAGTGGGCTTTAGCTACCTGCACATGTCTTTCACAATTCCCTACTCCCATGATGTTCAATTTGTGGCTATTTTTAAGAGCAACTTTTATTCAGAAAACAGGCAAATTTTTAATTTGTGATAATTTTTGTAGCATAACTGTTTATGGCTGGGATTGAGCCACAAGGAAAGAAAACTTCTAACTTAATCTGATCTAGGTTTGATTGGAAAGACTCATAATGAGCATAATTGTTAGTATTCAGTGCACCAGGAAAGGCAGATGACTGAGTGGCTTTTGGACATGCTAATTTCTTTCTTGCTGTGTAATTAAGGTTGTGCAGCTATCTCATGAGGAGCTAGTTTATTTCTGAGGTGCCTGATGTGACCAGTAATGATTCAGTACCACACAAAAAACCCAAACCAAACCAGTTCTATGGGAGTTTCATGGTTGTTATGATTGCAGCACCACAGGAACTGATAGGAGGTGAACTGGATGTGACTGCTTTACTGCTGTGGGCTCAGAGCTATTTTTCCTTCTCAATTTACCTACCTCAAAGCAAGCTGCTTTGGAAGTAACACAAATACAGTTGTCCCCGATGAGAAACAAAGAGAAAACATTCATTTGTATTATGCTTCTAAAAGTGTATTTGAGTTTAGATTTGTTTTTTTAGTCATTCTCAAAGCAATTCCCAGGAAATCTGGTATTGGGACTTATACCACCTGGGCCTCAAAGCACACACCTCAGGAATTGTGATGGGAAACACTTTACCTAGGGTATTAAGGAAGTCACATGGTTCTCACAAACACACCTGCGTCTTACTTTTGACTCCTGGAGCAACTCTGGGGTAAGGAACTCTTCATTCTGCTGGAGACACTTAAGTATCAACAAGGTATCCTGTCTGTAAGATGACTCTTACAGGTTACAATTAATGCAAGGTCCTCTTTCCTTGTCCTTGGCCATCGCCTTTGGAGCAGTTACCTGTGGCCTTAAGCTCCCACAGTGCAGCCATCCAGCACTGTCCTGGGCTGAGCATGTCTCACATTCTCAAGACAAAGCAGATAGTACCAGATATGATTTATCATACAGCTAGAGAGCTGCTTTTCCATCTTCAGGGGAAGCTTTGGTTTTTTTGTTGTCTGAGCCTGGAGGCTGTCTCCTGAGCTGCTTTCTAGTCACTCATTTCTAGATGTGTGGTGGAGAAAGAGGAAATTTAAGGGATTATTTCCTCTTTTGTAATTGTAGGCAGTCCAGAGTGACAGCCTCTGTTGTGTAAATCTCTTGGATGCCTACCAATTGCTGCTGCTGCTGCTGCAGCTAGTCTGAGGAAAAGCAGCTGCAGGGTTCTAGCAGAACGCTCAGCAGTGGGAAAGCACAGCATCTGGAAAGAACTTGAAAAGGAGGAAGAAAGTGTGGTAACAGGTGCCTTGAGGAGGAAAATAGTTACTCAGAGCATCAAAATGTCATTCCTCCAGCTGGCAGAGAGTACAGGTTGCAGGTGTGGGCTGCAATCTTGCTGCCTTATGAGCACAGGGCTAAGCAAATCCGCCTCACAATTATTGCAGACACTGGTGCACTAGCAGGCAAATACTGCACAATGGGAGATATTCTCTTATCCATGAGTTTGAGTAGCATTTCTTATTATGTAAGTGGATTGCAGACAGGATAGCTGTTAGCACTTGAGAAATTTCAGCCTAGGCTTTTCCCATGTTTTACTAAGGCTTTTTGGTGGCAGCCACTGTAGTGTTTTTGCGACATGTCTTCTTTCTGCTCATGCCTGTTGCTCCTTGTGCAAAGTGCACTCCCTGGAGGCTTGTGTGGCATGGGAAGGGAGAAGGCAGGCTCTTCCTCTCCTCTTACCTTTGCTTCTTTGGGCTGTGGTGGAGTTGGTTTCCTTCCCAGGGGCTGGAATGGGGCTGTGGTTTGGATCTGTGCTGCACACAGGGTTGATAACACAGAGATGTTGTTAGTGCTGAGCAGGGACTGCACAGAGCCAAGGCCTTTCCTGCCCCTCAAAGGCCACACTGGGGAGGGGCTGGGGGTGCCCGGGATGAGACACAGCAAGGACAGGTGACCCCAGCTGACCCAAGGGATGTTCCAGACCCTGTGACATCATGCTCGGTACATAAAGGGGGAAGAAGAAGGAGGAAAGGCGGGGACATTTGGAGCGATGGTGTTTGTCTTCCCAAGTCTCCCTTCCAGGGGATGGGGCCCTGCTCTCCTGGAGGTGCTGAACACCTGCCTGCCCGTGGGAAGTAGGGAATTAATTCCTTGTTTTGCTTTGCTTGTGTGTACAGCCTTTGCTTTTCCTATTAAGCTGTCTTTATCTCAACCCATGGATTTTACAGCTGTTACCCTTCTGATTCTCTCCACAACCCCTCTGGTGGGGGAGTGAGCGAGTGGCTGCAAGGGGCTTGGGTCTAGCTGGGGTTAAACCATGACATTACCACAAAAAGCCTGTTGAGTAGAGAGCAGGAAGAGATGTGAGCAATGCCTACAGCGTCACCTGCATAAGGATTGCATAAGGCACGGAGGGAACAATAGTCATCCAGGAGCGGCTACAAAAAAACCTCCCTGAACCTTCCCTGTGTGTAAGGCACCACAGCTGGTTCTGTGAGAGCAGCAGTGTTACTTCACAGTGGCCTCACTGTGCCCAGGTGTCTGTTAGAGCTTAACAAACCACATTCTGCTCTACATTTCTACATGCCAGGCTTCAAGTGCACTCTGCCCTGCAAGTTCTGAAGTGATGCACAAATAGAAGAGAAGGCTTTTTACCTTGCACTCGCTGTGTTTGGAAACCAGGCAGCTCATCTTTCAGCTGCCAAATCCACAAGATGACTATTGCAAAGTTAAGAGATTCTTGGTTCCAGACCACCTCCAGCTCTACCCTGATCCTAACGCTTATAGCTAAGAATATAGCCTTCAGACCAGTCACAAGGGCTGTGGTGCAGTATCTGCTGGTGTGTGGTAGTATCGTGATTATTCTGGATGCATCATCAGCTGAAAGCACCTGAAAATAGTTCAGATGTAACATGTCTTCTGCTAAAGGCTGTAGTCATCTCCTGTGGGTGGACCCATAATGAGGAGAGAGGTCACAGTCTTTCAAGAGTATGTCATATGTCCAGGTGTAATGTGACTTATCTTACCCAGACTCATTAATTAGTCTGACAAATTAAGTATGTTTTTCTTACACCATACTTTATAACTTCAGTTTGCCAAATATAATTTGGAGCCTTTGGAATACAGGTACCTGTGATTATTTGTAATTGCTTTTTTAATCACAGTTTAAGTACTGAGTGCTAGGAGAGCACATGTGTTGGGTTAACAAAAAAAAACCACAAAAGGTTACAAAACATTAAGGATGCTATTTAAATGCTCAGTCCTGAGTCTTTTCTCATTTGTTTCCATGGGACTGATCATGGGAATTAGAGATGTAAGGTTAGTCCCTAAAGAGGACCAAGACAAATCAGATGTACTCCAGGAGAGAGAGTATTGTTCTGAAATTTAAGCATGGAGATGAGAAATACAAGTCTAGTTTCTAATCTCAGTTTTTCTCTAATTTACTCGACATTCCCACTCAAATTCTTAAACCTTCTCTTTCTGTACTTATAAAATATAGTGAATATCTTAGTGTCTTGGAGTCTTTCTGAAAAACGTGTAGATTATGGACATGGTTTAGTGGTGGACTAAACACTCTTGGGTGAGAGTGAGGATCCCCCACTTTCCTGTGGAAGCTGTGTACTAGAAAAATTCTATGACCCGGAGTAAGGAAAATTCAGAAGTGCAGCCTGGGAGTCTTTGGCTTCTTCCCCCTGGTGCTGGGCATCCAGCTGGTATCCAGCTCTAGGGCCCTACAGGTAATGGGTTTGTTTTTAATTTGTGGTTTTCATTCTCCTGTTTGTTGTTAAAAAAAAACACAGTGGAGAGTTTTTCAAACTGTCTTGAATTGCACGGAGTACTCATAACAAATACAGCCCAGGTTGTAACTGGAGGTCTGCTACACATAACTGAAGACGTTTTATTACGCAAAATGTCAAATAGCACATAGAAATCAGGAAAGATTCAGCTCCCACTGAATCTTTGCCACTACTTTGAAATAGGTAGCAGTGGAGATTTCTTTGGATGCCTTTGAGAAATCAACATGAAGTAAGCCAGAAGGCAGTCCTAAAGGAGCTACGTGCAGATGAACGTGAGACTTTCAGCTGCTGTTAGTACAGATAAAAGCCTCCTGGTCATCTTAGCGCCAATCCAGTACTTAAATCAGTGCTGTGTGTTCTGAAAGGCTGTGGGAGGAGGAGTTTCTCCACTTTCCTTGTGGAGATAGATCATCTGGAGAGGAGTTAACTCCAATTGCAAAAGCAGCTCCGCGCACCTTACTCACTTCGGATCTGTCAGAACCAGAGAAACAGAACCGAGTTCCGCAATCCCAGTTATTCAGGCTAGGGTGGTATGGAGAAATTTGTTCTATCAGTCTCTAAATGCCAAGCCAGAGACCTTAACTTTTCATATTGCTGCTGGGATGTTCACATTGCTGTCAGGTAGGGAGGCACATCTGGCACTGGTGTGCCAAGCATCTTATGCTTCACAACAGCTCTGTTGTCCTTTTTGAAACATTCACTAGGAAAAGGAAAACGCACAGGGGCACTCTCTGAACTTTAACAACAGTGAAATTGTTCAAGTCCTGACCTATTCTCTTGCTCAGTTATAGTCTTCCAAAGTACAGCTTGATCTTGGTTTTGCTCAGAAGCTCAAGTTGAGTATGAATATGAGCTGAGTATGAGCTGAGTGTGAGTATAAGCTGCAGGTTCTTTACTTGTATCGGTGTGAATTCAACTCATCTAATACACATTATTGTCCTTTATGCATTATTTAAGCATTAACTTCCTACTACTGTGTGCCCAGAAAGGTGATGGATGCCCCATACCTGGAAATATGGGACTCTGAGCTGCCTGATGTAGTTGAAGGTGTCCCTGCTCACTGCAGGACCATTTGAAGCAAACATTTAAAATATCCCTTCCAGTCCAAGTGGCTCTATGATTCTGTGTGGTTCTGGATTGCTACTGAAGGCAAGGCTTTCCTTTGCAACAAGGGATGTAAAGGCTTCAGCTGTGGTGGCACATTTGGGCAGGAAGCATGCTTTAGGTACATCTGCTCTGCCTTTCACACACACCCAAATCCATTATCGAGCTTCGCTTCTTTTTCATAATGAAGGGCCTTAGGTTCAAAAAACAATGATGTTTACTAAGCTGCTTAGGTATTTACAGTGTGAGTGGCACTGAAACCATGAGGTTCTCCAAAGCACCACTGTGTGTTCACTGCAGGCTGTGCTGAACAAGTAGCCTGCATTAATCTTGCCTAATTTAGTTTCCAAATGGAGCACTATCTTTGACTGGAGTCACTGTTTACTCCTTCCTGATGTGACATTTATCTGAAGAAAGAACTGTCGTTTCCAAGGGATGGGGAAAGAGCAGTAAATGGCTCCTGGCAATTAAAAAAAAGTGTACAGTTTCTTACCATGCAATTTCACACAGTGAAATTTGCATCCACACGCTGAAACTGCAGTGCCTGATGCAACTTCAGATGCTTCCTTCTCTGTCAAGAGGGTGGTCTCCAATGGAGAGCTACAGCTGTGACTACGGACACACTGAGCATAAACTGCATTGCTTTCTGTCTATCTGTCACAGGGATGAAGTAGGCTTGGGTTTAAATATGGATTTGAATGGATTTGCTTGAAAAGGATACCTCGTAGCCTAAGTAAATAGCATATGCAAGGAGAAAGCCAATAAACAGAAGAAAGTTTCACTTTGACCATAAAAAGGAGTCTCTTTTCCTCTCTAGTTCTGGGTGCTGCATGATCCAACTTTTGTAACTCTTGCTTAAACTATCCTTTAATTAGACTGTTGCATTTACAAAAGCCAGGCACATGTCAAATGGGGTTGTGGGAATTTAGCAAGAAGTTCAACCTGCCAGATCTTGAAAATTTGACCTGAAGGAGAGTGCTGCTTCTTGCCCAACAAATTAGGTCCATTCTTAGTTCTCTTACACCTGGCGTTGATTTCACTTGATTTATACCAGCATTACGTTCCATGCTGTTACATGTAAATGAAGTTGGAAAAAGATTAATAAGCTAGGACAACTTGGCTTAATAGGTCTGGCTTTGGAATTGAGAAACCAGCACCCACATTGCCTGGGTATGTGCCTTCCAGCTACCGAGAGTGTAAACTCTCTGATGGGAGTAGGACTGCATTAATCTGTTCTAAACCTGCTTTCCAGACTGCTGCTGCTGTTGGCATCACAAAGGAAAAACTGTAGGATAAAGCAAAACAATATTTACTGGACTGCTTGTCACATTTTAATTTTAAATACTCTAACACCATCCACTTTTTGGTCTGACAATTTATGTCAACTAAATACTTGAGCAGTATGTTTTTCCTCATGTAAATGTCTAGTGAGATATTGCCCATTAGATCATGACAAAACTTAGTTTTAAGCGCAAAGCCTCAAGCAAGAAAGATCTGTTTGTGTAATTCCTTATGTTTTGCACGAACTGTTAGGTCTTAGTCTGCTTTTTGTCCCCTCTCTGTAAAGGAAAGCAAAAGAGAATGAGAAAAGTAGAAGCTCTATTTTGATTTGCACTAATAATAATGAATACAGAGGTAACATTCTGTGGTCCTTTGAATCTGCTGTTAAACAGAAAAATCTAACTATGGAAATGCAGAAAATGGACTATAAGTCAAACAACATTATGAGATTTTAACTGGATCTTATGAGCTGCAGCAAGGACTTTTTAATTAGTATGTACATTGTACTTGCAGATTCAAATATGTTTGAGATACATGCCTCAAAGAACTCATGAAAATTACATAATTGAATGCAATGTTCTGCTCTACAGCCTGCTTTCTGGTATTTTAAAGAGTTGTTTCAAGATTTAAAGGTCATTTTATACAGTCTTTCTCTATATTGTACCCTTTTCTAATTATGAAATGCACATTTGACAAGCTTGGTTGCATTCGTTGCTGCTTTGCAGCATTCCTTTGAAGATGTAGCTTACTTTTTCATTCCAGGAAACTACAAATTAATCAAACTTACTTGACATCAGGAATGCTTTTTTTTAACAAAAGACAAAATTTTTCAACGGAATTAGGACTGTCTCATAACCTCAGTTAAAGCAGGCATTTTGTGTGCATCAAATTTTAACCATTTCTGTTCTGAAGCAGTGACAGCACATATCCCAGATCCCACAAAAAGCTAAAGATCACTTTCAGATGGCTGTTCCACCATACTTTCTCTTGGTCAGTTATCTCCCCATCTCCTTCTTTGCCCCAACCTCTGCTGTTCATTGTTGCTAGTTTGCTTCTGTGGCAGCTTCTCAGTTGTGCTGTTTTGGCTGCTTCAGTGGCTGCTCATCCACGTCACAAAACAGACCACGATGAGAGAGGATAAACTGCAGTCTCCCATAAACTCAGAGGTTTCATTGGGAGGAGGAAACAAAAGGGCTGACAGCAAGGGCTCAGATGAGAATGATTTTCTTTTAGGGAGTCAGGCTTCTGGTAGGCAGACTATCAGTGGATGACATACAGAATTTATACAGAACAAGGTTTAAGAAAAGCAGAAAAATATCTGTATCAGGAACATTCCCTCATAGAACTGGTCCCTGCTGGAAGTGCAGGGCACTGTTTCTTTGACCTAGACTCTGTGCACTACTGATGGGCCACAGCTCAGGGAAACCCACAGAAATCTGCTTTTCTTGGAGACAATTTCATGTCCATTCCATTCTGGAAAAATAAAAGGATTTTATAATCTAATATATAATTAGTAGTACATGGAGACCAGGATGGGAATACTGAATAAATTTCCTACGTTTATTAGGGAGCAGCATGTTCTAGATTCAGTCAAGTGATTTGGTAAATTTTAAGGACAGCTTTGATCTGGTTTGATTTCTCAGGAAGGGAAAAGGAATTATGTTGTAGGTTTAAGCAGAAGACTGGGACTGAAATTCTGGATTCATTAAAGCTGTCAGTACAAGAGACAGCGAGGAAGGGAATGGATTAATCCCCTCAGTAGGGGACATCACAGCCAATTCATTGTATTGGGAGTTGAAGGAATGTTTTATCAGAGTTGGTTGCATTTTGAAAGGTTTTTTGAGGTCTTGGGCTGTGAGAGGTGACTGAAGTCTCTGCAACTCAGGATGAATAAAGTGTTCGTGAGCTGTCTGGGATATGTGGTGGGACAGGTTTGTAAAATAGGCCACCATCTGACATTAGACCTCTTACACTTCTAGGGTTTATCAGTGAGTGATTAACAGCTGGACTTTTCCATAAAACTATGGGGAAAAATTCCCACATGCTCTTTCTGTAGGACATTGTATTTGAATGTAGGTTATATGAAATTGTGTTTTACAAAGTGACTGGTAACTTCAGACTTGTCTAAAGGCTCTTTCAGACTAGTTACACCCCTACCCCCACCATTTTAGAAACTGATCCAGGAAGAGTGATTTACCTCTACATAGTCCTTGAAAGAATTATAGAATTATAACTAATCTTTTTGACCCATCAGTGCTTACCTACATGAAAATATTTTTAGCTGTAAACTCAATAAACCTCTTAATGCCTCTTTAAGAAGGCATCTATGCAAAGCATTTTTCTGGATTTTTAATTTTCCATGGGCCAGACAGCCCTTTGGGTATCGTGGCTTTCACAACTCACCCATTGCTAACAGATGTTTTCCATGAAGATAATAGATTGCTTGCCCCTGACAACAGGAGAAAGTCCCATGATTATCAAAGTTTCCACTTTGAAAAGCCTTTTGGCCAGATTAATGGGGTCAGAGCTGCAACATGTGCTGGAGGAAGGCTGAAGGGCTGCCTGGTGTTGAAGCAACAGGGCAAGGAGTCTGCTGCCTACAAAGGCTAAGAGCAAAGAAAAAGGGCAAAGTGTTCAAGGAAAGGCAAGGAAAATGGGGGCACTCAAGGACTTCACAGCACACAGCTGACAAGGACCTCCTTAAGCACTAACCTCTCCTCATGGCTGGTTAGCAAATAAAAAGGGGAAGCTTTAGTTCATTTGTTCCCTACCGTAATCTCAGTTATGTTACTAGACCTCTACACCTCAACCTCTGTAACCATGAGATGTGAAATGCAACCATCAATGGACACCTGGAGAGCTCTGGGTGAGGAAACACATGCTGTAGGCTCACATGCATGGACTGAGACAAACTGCATTCACATTTGTGGCAGCTACTCATGACTGAATCTTGGTATTTCCAGAGACTGCACCTTGCTCTTTGGGGCCAGGATTTCCATGGCTCCACACAGAACAGCATTCCATTGGGAGTCAGAAAAAGGCTGAAAACTATAAGCAGACACCAAGGTCAGAGAGTGTAACACAAAATATAAAGCATAAATGTGTCTATGCAGCTAAGCCATTGATGCTAAGTTTGTGACAAATTAACAACTCAGTTTATAAACACCTATGATGCGGTAAAAGACCTAAAACTGTATTTTGGTGCTTCTGCTGTTAGTTGTTCTGTGTGTATATATATATGTGTGTGTGTGTGTGTGTGTGTGTGTGTATATTATTTTTTGTGGTATAATGGAGGTAGGCAAAGCCACATGGAAGTCTGTGAGTAGAGAAATATCAAAATATGTGCCTGTAATTATGCTAGAGACACAGTTTATCCTGATGGTACACTGCAAGTTCCTGTCTGTAAGGCATGATTATTTAGCTGAACTTTGAAATGCCCCCATGAAATCAAACCTCTTGTTCTGCTTGGCAAATTTAATGCAAAATAAAGATTAACACTACTAAGTGTGTTGCTTTTTTGTTTTCTGAATATGCAGAACTTGGGCTTATGCTGATCTTAGCAACAAATAAGATTAAAAGAGGTCATCTAAAGATAAGATTGCTTATCTCAACTACCGGTATTCTTTCTTCCTCCTAGTCTCCCAGTTAATCTTCACTTCTACTCTGCATGCCTAGCTTTGGAGGGGGGAGGGCAGTAAAGCAGTTGTGTTTCTTCTGGATTAGTGTAAATTATCTCCTCCCTTCCACAGAGCCTCCAGAGATGATGGAACACTTCAGCTGTGGTAGGAAAATGCCTATTTCTTGAGTTTGAAGAATAAAAAGTAAGAACTTGCTAAAGGATAGTGAATCCTCTGCGTGCATGTACTGCAGTCTTCATGAGCTTCCTGTGACGTTGCTGTGAATCCTGGGAATAATCAGTATTAGCCTTGTCTCTTGTGCAGCAGGATACATATTATCCCCTTTCTGAGGTGGCAAAGAAGGGGCTGATCTGCTGGCAGTCAGAACATCATCTTTGGCTCAAACCAGGAGCACAGTTCAGCTAAATGTAAGAGGAACTGCTCTTTGGGTGTGTGCACATTTAGGAGGGCTCAGTGGAAATGAGCAGGCAGCAGGCTGACAAACAGTGACAGTGTTCCCTGGAAAGGGGGTGAATCGAATTAGGGAGTTTCCTTTTTCAGATCTTGCTCAGTGAGATCAAACTTCATGCTTTGCTTTTGGAATGGACTGAAGCAAACAAACCTTGTTTCTTGGGTTGACCAAAGTCAGTATTTAGTTAGGGAAAGGATATGGTATTTACTCCCATTTTTGGAGTATTATTCATTTCACAGGACAAGTCAGGACAGATCTATCCCTGTGGGTAAAGCTGAAGTTAAGCATTTCTCTGAATTCACCAGCTAGGAATTAAGACCAGAGTCTGGCTGTTTCACAACATAACTGACATCATGCCACAGCCAAATTCCCTACAGCAAGCCAACATTCAGCAGCTGGGAAAGAAGTGGGAATGGTGAGTAAAGGGAGGTGGTGTGACACAGTGGCCTAGATTTGTAAATGAGAATGGATTAGGGAAGGAGAGAAAATTATTTTGTGCCTTTCCAGTGCGTGGAAAAGAGCTTAAGGCCTGAGAAGATGACAATTACTGTTTTGTACACAATTTAAGATGGCTAAAAATGTAACCAGCATGGTCCTCAGCAGCATCTCTCAGAAGGCACAGGTACAGACATCAGGAGCACATCAGGGACATCTGCCTGGGATATACAGAGAGCAGATTGGGTGGGTGAGAATGGACAGGCCAAAAACCCCCAGCCCTTGGTCACTCTTGTCACAGCACAGACAGAAACTGCAAAAGGCTCTGGACTTGTGAAAGACCAGGCACAGCAGCAGTCTGGTTCCCATGGCATGTTTTTGGGGGAATGGCAGAGGGCAGAGGTGAAGGTAAGTCCCTCCTGGTGCCAGAGGCAGCCCCCTGACCCACTAACCAGCTTTGGCTGGCACGGTGCTGTGCCCTTTCCCTTGCACACCTAGGAGAGGGAAGCAGGGGCTGCCCACAAGTCACAAAATGTTTGGAAATGTGCCTCAGCACCCGCAGCCTGCACTGACCCCACTGTAAGGCTATGAACAGAACCAAGCCCCCAGCTGGCTCATGCCAAGGAGGCAGAGCCTCCCTCTGGTACCTGCTTACCTGCTCCAGTTCAGCTTTCTAACCCAGCAAACTGTTCACTTTCGTCTTTCTGAAGCTAGCTAATGGTACTGGCTAAGCCTAAAATCAGAGAAGTGGCAGGAGAAGGAAGGGAAGGTAAGGGAGCATACAAACATGGAAGCAGAGGAGGAAGGGGCAGAGCAATCAAGAGAGGTACAAGAAACAAAAGGGATGAAATACAAAGTATCAGGAAGTGAAAAGTCCTTGGTCTTACAGCAGAGCAGAGCTGGGAAAGAAGTCAGGACTCCTGTACAATTTCTGGTACAAACTGACAGAATCACTGAGGTTGGAAAAGACCTCCAAGATCATCGAGTCCAGCCTGTGACCAATTCCCACCTTGTCCCCCAGCCCAGAGCACTGAGTGGCATGTCCAGCTTGCCTTGGATGGGGATGGAGGCTCAACCACCTTTCTGGGCAGCCCCTTCCAATGCCTGAGCACCCCTTCCAGGAAGAAATTCCTCCTGATGTCCAACCTGAACCTCCCCTGGCACAGCTTGAGGCCATTTCCTCTTGTCCTGTCCCTGTTCCCTGGGAGCAGAGCCTGACCCGCCCCTGGCTGCCCCCTCAGGGAGTTGTGCAGAGCCAGAAGTTCCCCCCTGAGCCTCCTTTTCTCCAGGCTGAGCCCCTCCAGCTCCCTCAGCCCCTCCTGGTGCTCCAGACCCTTCCCCAGCTCCGTTCCCTTCTCTGGACACGCTCCAGCCCCTCAGTGCCCATCTTGTCCTGAGGTTCCCAGAACTGCCCCAGGATGTGAGGTGNGTGGATTCTCAGACTACTGCCCTCTGTCCACGGATCCAGCCTGTCCAGATCCCTCTGCAGAGTCCTCATATCCTTAAACATGTTAGGACTCCTGGTTAAGTGAGGAGTTTAACAGTTTCTTGGTTTCTGCTGTACTGATCATTTGCCTACGAAACAATTGGATCATATCTACATGAAAATGAAACCAATCAATCTGGGTGAAAATTAGACCAACCAAAGGCGTTAGGTATTGTTGCCTTCACCATTTCATCAGCTCTTGGAACACTTGATCCCTTGGGATAAAATTTACCTAGTCTTAAGGCTGTGTCTAAATTTCCTGGGCAATGTTTGGGAAAAATGGTGAAGTCTTCAAAATAAGATTCACAGCAGCCAGGGCCTTGCACAGGTGGCTGGCTAACGTAAGTCACAGGAGGATGAGGAGAACAGATGTTTACTTTGAACGAATGAGAAATGCACAGCTTACATATCTTCCTCACTGGCCTTAAATAACACCCTTCCTCTACAAAGAAAGAGAAAAAGCTCGCTGTTCCTCTTAAAGCAGAGCTACAGGACAAAGAGCCTTCCCCAAATCCTCCTTCTTGTGCTACAATTCAAAAATTAAAACAGGTCCAGGCTGAGAAAGGACACTTAGGACAGCTCCTGGAACACAGTGGTGTAGCCACCTCTAATGACTTTAGCCACTCTCCTCCAGCTGTGTTCTGGAATAGCTGCTCCAAACTTCCAGCTCCACAAACAGGAACTTTGGAGACTTTTAGGGGGAAGGCAGGCTTCCTGAATTGTCTCTTCTTTCTTTCCTCACAATTTTTAGGAAGCCTGGTGGCTACAGAATGAATTTAGTGTGACCACAATGGGCAGCGGCCGGTTGTCCGACACCTTCACAACACGAGGGTACCTTTCACTAAGTCCCTCAAACCTGCAGGACAGCGGAGTGAGCAGAAAGGTCCCTAAGTGCTGTGCAGCACACAGGGAACATCACCCCTGCTGAGGCTGCTTCCCCTCTTACCTCAGCTCCCCTCTGCTACGTGCCAGGGAATGACTTTCCCCAGGTCACCTGGCTTACATAAGCGCTAAGGAAGCTTTTCCACGGTGATGCCACAGGTGGTTCGCTGTTCGGCAGCAGGATGCTTTAAGTAGGCAAACACAGAGGGAAACGGAGGGGATAAAAGTTATCTCCTGGCAGTGCTGCTCCTCCACCTAGTCCACTGTGCACTGATGCTCCCATGAGCACAGCCAAAGGTAGCAGAGGGCTGGCACTGACTGCCCAAGTTGGTATTGTTGTCCAAAAGCTCACTTGAATTTTTTGCTTTCCAAGGCAAACTGCATGAAGTCCTTTGGGCATCTTTCTGTGGCACTTGTGAAGTCCCTGTCCCTTTTGTGCTGTTGGCATTGCGTGGTTCTGTCACCCAGCCTGTGGCTTGGTTTAGCCACCTGTGAGGTACAACTGGCTTTGTACAACTTTCTTCCCTTCTCCAACTGGAAGGAAAAAAACCCAGGAATTTCAAATCCCTGGTATTTAAAGAATCAAGAGAACCAGGACTACTCTAACAGAGGCCTATATTTATGCACAGCCCGTATGTTTACATCCCACCCACACACTCTGTTGACAACATCTTCACCTATGTTCAGCTCCATAATCTCCTCTCTAGAATTTCTTAACGCATTTTCAAATGTTAAGAAGGTGCTAATGCATGCTAAGCAGCTTACTGGTCTCTGTTTACACAAACAATCATTTCCTTTTATTACAAATGTTAGTTTCACACTGTTCTCATGAGCTTCCACCTCTCAGGGGTGCTGAATGAAGGACCAGTTGTTTCTGCAGAATGGAAACCTCTGAAAGGAGCTCAATATAAAATAATCATGTGTGTTTCTTGGCCAATGGATCACTGTGTGCAAGACAAGATTCAAATGCATCTCTGACAGAGAAAGTGTTCCTTACACACATATCTATACCTAGAATAATTCCCTAAATATCATTGGTCTNCAGAGTCCTCATATCCTTAAACATGTTAGGACTCCTGGTTAAGTGAGGAGTTTAACAGTTTCTTGGTTTCTGCTGTACTGATCATTTGCCTACGAAACAATTGGATCATATCTACATGAAAATGAAACCAATCAATCTGGGTGAAAATTAGACCAACCAAAGGAGTTAGGTATTGTTGCCTTCACCATTTCATCAGCTCTCTTGGAACACTTGATCCCTTGGGATAAAATTTACCTAGTCTTAAGGCTGTGTCTAAATTTCCTGGGCAATGTTTGGGAAAAATGGTGAAGTCTTCAAAATAAGATTCACAGCAGCCAGGGCCTTGCACAGGTGGCTGGCTAACGTAAGTCACAGGAGGATGAGGAGAACAGATGTTTACTTTGAACGAATGAAAAAGGCACAGCTTACATATCTTCCTCACTGGCCTTAAATAACACCATTCCTCTACAAAGAAAGAGAAAAAGCTCTCTGTTCCTCTTAAAGCAGAGCTACAGGACAAAGAGCCTTCCCCAAATCCTCCTTCTTGTGCTACAATTCAAAAATTAAAACAGGTCCAGGCTGAGAAAGGACACTTAGGACAGCTCCTGGAACACAGTGGTGTAGCCACCTCTAATGACTTTAGCCACTCTCCTCCAGCTGTGTTCTGGAATAGCTGCTCCAAACTTCCAGCTCCACAAACAGGAACTTTGGAGACTTTTAGGGGGAAGGCAGGCTTCCTGAATTGTCTCTTCTTTCTTTCCTCACAATTTTTAGGAAGCCTGGTGGCTACAGAATGAATTTAGTGTGACCACAATGGGCAGTGGCCGGTTGTCCGACACCTTCACAACACGAGGGTACCTTTCACTAAGTCCCTCAAACCTGCAGGACAGCGGAGTGAGCAGAAAGGTCCCTAAGTGCTGTGCAGCACACAGGGAACATCACCCCTGCTGAGGCTGCTTCCCCTCTTACCTCAGCTCCCCTCTGCTACGTGCCAGGGAATGACTTTCCCCAGGTCACCTGGCTTACATAAGCGCTAAGGAAGCTTTTCCACGGTGATGCCACAGGTGGTTCGCTGTTCGGCAGCAGGATGCTTTAAGTAGGCAAACACAGAGGGAAACGGAGGGGATAAAAGTTATCTCCTGGCAGTGCTGCTCCTCCACCTAGTCCACTGTGCACTGATGCTCCCATGAGCACAGCCAAAGGTAGCAGAGGGCTGGCACTGACTGCCCAAGTTGGTATTGTTGTCCAAAAGCTCACTTGAATTTTTTGCTTTCCAAGGCAAACTGCATGAAGTCCTTTGGGCATCTTTCTGTGGCACTTGTGAAGTCCCTGTCCCTTTTGTGCTGTTGGCATTGCGTGGTTCTGTCACCCAGCCTGTGGCTTGGTTTAGCCACCTGTGAGGTACAACTGGCTTTGTACAACTTTCTTCCCTTCTCCAACTGGAAGGAAAAAAACCCAGGAATTTCAAATCCCTGGTATTTAAAGAATCAAGAGAACCAGGACTACTCTAACAGAGGCCTATATTTATGCACAGCCCGTATGTTTACATCCCACCCACACACTCTGTTGACAACATCTTCACCTATGTTCAGCTCCATAATCTCCTCTCTAGAATTTCTTAACGCATTTTCAAATGTTAAGAAGGTGCTAATGCATGCTAAGCAGCTTACTGGTCTCTGTTTACACAAACAATCATTTCCTTTTATTACAAATGTTAGTTTCACACTGTTCTCATGAGCTTCCACCTCTCAGGGGTGCTGAATGAAGGACCAGTTGTTTCTGCAGAATGGAAACCTCTGAAAGGAGCTCAATATAAAATAATCATGTGTGTTTCTTGGCCAATGGATCACTGTGTGCAAGACAAGATTCAAATGCATCTCTGACAGAGAAAGTGTTCCTTACACACATATCTATACCTAGAATAATTCCCTAAATATCATTGGTCTTACAGTTGGGAAGACAAACACGTAGTGTTTAGAGCAATTAGAGATTTGAAGTCTTTTCTTAGGTCAAGACCAAGGAAGAGACTTTGCTGAGAATCTGTCTCAGCAGCTGTTAAAAGGAGCTAATTATTAGACCTTGTTATGAGAAGGCATTAGATCTCAGAGATGCAACATTGTTTGCCACTTAGAAGTTATTAGGTATAGTAACATCTATAATTGTAATTAAAAATAATAATATAGCTAAGGTAGAAGTGACATAGCTCCAGAGAGAAAATGGTTGTCTTAGTACAACAGAAAAGGTGCTTGTGCTCTGCAAGATTTGAAGAATTTAACTCTGGAGGCTATCTGAACTTCCCCCCCAGTTTGTTAGCCATGATCTTTTCTCTTAGTTTTCTGCCATAAAAGACAATATATCCTCCAAAAGTAATGAATAAAAAACAAGCCAAGGTTGCAAGTTAGCACTGGGCATGGTCATTGCTGTATCTCATTAGCAGGATGTATAAAGCTGCATGGGATCTTTTGCAATAAACTGTTGCAACATACATACCAGGCCACAAAGTTATGAAACAAAAATAAAGTGAAAATATTAAAAATAAATTGACCATGTTCATGTGAAAGAGTATTTGGACCATGTTCATGTGAAATAGTTCCAGGCTATTTGTTCCATGCAAGAGTTTTGAAATTATGAAGAGTAAAGGCAATGGCTTTTGATATCAGACCCGAGAAGCACATTTCAACTCTCAGGACTTTTCTGTTTGACTTTGAGAAGGAAAAACACAGCTCACACCAAGGAATTCAAGATACGAAAATTCTTTGCTTCTCCTACCTGAACCAGTTGCACTGGTTTCCAGCCACCCTCGGATATGAAAATGTGCTGAGTGCTGGAGGCTTTTTCCAATAAATTGACAAAGCAAGCCTCTGGTGCCAGCACTCAGTCACTGTTTTCAGTCCTTTAGCATGAGGTCGAAGCTCTTGATGATCAGTGAGTGTGTTACATGCACTGTAATTAGGCAGACCCTGGCCAGCAGCACAGTGATGCCCAGCATGTGCCCCCTGTATGGTGCTCTTCTCTGCCTGCTGTCACAGCTTGTTCTTGAGAGAGACCTGTTTGCAAACAAGGCGGCCAAAGGCAAATGTGCTCAGTGTGTTTTTTTTTAGTTAACACATCCTTGGTATTATCTTTTCCAGATTTGCATTAGCACATTTCTCCCTCCCACATCACCCAGAGGAAGAAAAGGGCTGGCAGCAGAATTTGCATTTCAACAGCCAGAATTTTTAGGGCATGGGGTGCACCTAGATCTGAGAACCTCCCCTATATTTTAAGGCTCAGCAATAGTCACAAAATGGTTTCCACAAGTAAACTACGAGCCAGGTAGTAGTACACTAAGTACTAAAGACAAAGCAACCAGAGAAGGTACTTCCCATACAGCTTCCAGAGTGAAGATCCCAGTTTTGTAAGAGCACACAGCTTGAAACTGGACCTGTGAAGAGATTTTTTCAAAAGCTAGACCTACAACCCCCATGCTTCAGGCACAGAAAGCACAGGGCTCTGCCTCTACAGAATGACTTAGTGTTGGATCCTAGCAAAAGGTATGTGAAATGGACTCTTGATTTTTTTATTTTATTTTCCTTTGGAAAAGATCAGGGTAGAAGCCTATGGGAAATAATAGATTTTGCTTTATCTGTCTGGTTTTGGATTTTGTATTACCCTTTTCATACAGATCTTCATAGCTGATAACAGACTGGAGTCTGTTAGTCCACGGTCACAGCTGAAAGTCACCTCTTAGCCTAGTTCAAAGGGTTATGCTGTGAAGTTTGGAAGCTGCACTAAAATTGCTCAAACTGTCATGATCTGCTGTATCAGATATGTACAAGACAATTTTTGAGCTCATACTCGAGTTTCTACAGCTCACTATGCACAATAATAATGACTTAGAAACAGTCCCCAGAAGCTCAACCTGAACCCCTAAATCCTTACTCAAATGTTAGAAGACCAGGCCCAAGGGGAAAACAGGTCAGCAGCTTTCACTAGAACAACCTCTTGCCGAGGTAACCTGAGAGTAATTAACCAGAGACCTTTGCAAGCTTCATGGGCCATATGACAGGCAAAGAGAAAAAAGTCCCCACCAAGTGCGTGGGTCTTTGCTGGTCCATATGGTTTGAACAGAACTGGAAGCCAATAACGGACCAGGAAGGATGCTTGTGCCAAGTGTAGTTTCCCCGTGAGGTTTACAATAGAGCGTAGTGAGGGGATTTCAGTTGATGTTGCAAACAGACTAAAAACGATTAAAACTTATCTTGGCAGGACAATTTCAATGTCCTTTCTTTGTCCCTGCTCCCCAGTGTACAGCTCTGCCAGTGGTGAGCATGCATGTGGGGCCTTGGCAGCAGGAATGTAATGAATTCCTTGTCCAGGTTATGGTCTGTATTTGTCCTCAGCTTACCTCCCTCTGTAACTCAACACTTCTCCATTCCTGCCCTGTGGTTCCTCATGCATTTTAAAGAGGAAAGGCTGTTTAACAGTCTCCTGGCCATTGATCCAGTAGAATTTCCCTTATTGTATCCAGCCCTGGTAGGATAATCACACAAAAGGAATAGAATTCTATCTGTTATTGATTATAATTTCTGTGACAAATTAGCACCTTCAGAGGAACATAAACAGAAGTTACTTGAATAACAAAGACAGCAGAGCTCATACTCTTTCTCCCCTGTGTGCACTGAAACGAGAGGAGTAAACTTGCAGCATCCCACATAAGAGATCTCAAAGGGAGTGTAAAGCAATCCCTTGGTTTTGCTTTTTGGATCCTTTTAGGCAGAGGAGAGCAAGGCTTTCTATCGTGAGCCAAGGCTGCATTACTCACCAAAGGCACCTAAACTTTGCCAACAAAAGCTTCATGTTTCTGCATAAAATTTTCACAGCAGAGCATTCCCAGAAAGGTGATCGGCAGAGATGAGGCTTTGATAATTTTGGATTAGGTAGATGACCACTTGACAAGGTCACTTGACAAGGACACACACACACATGACAGACTGCACTGGCCAGTGTCATGGCTCCAAAAATTCTAGCAGGTACTTTCTTACCCTTCTGGAGAAGTTCTAGGCTGTAGAACTGGCTTAGCACTCAGTAAATCAGACTTCCCCTCCAACTTTGAAACTAGTCTTGCTGAGTGATAATCAGGCCAATTTAATGACTGTACCCCTTTCCACCTCCCCCATGGAAAAGGCTATTGTGATACACCAATCTCTTTTAAAATGCTTTATTAATTAATCCCCGAAAGTGAAAAAAAATCATAGAAAACATTTGCTGTTTCCAAGAACAGCCTAGCAATAACTTCTTGGACCTCCTTCTCTTTCTGATGACAGAAACTGTTGTCAGATTTTACACAGCTGGCCAAGACCACAGACCTGATAATTTGTCACCTGCCCAGTACTGCTTGTCACCTCCTGCTGGTGCTCCATCCTGTGTGGTTCCTTATCCTATAAATTATGTGCCTTCACCTACCTGCAGGTACTTAAATGGTACCTTTCTTCTAAGGAGTTACAGCACCTTACGAGTGCACTATCAGTTTATCTCTTTCTGTATGAAAGCCTTTATTTAGCCCACATCTTAGGAAAATGGCAGGCCTGTATCACAATTAACATAGCTGCTGAATGCAAAGGATGAAGGGTGGTTAAATGACAGACAGCAGGTGTGCCTGTCAAGTTTATGTGCCAGACATTGGGTTGGGTCTGTGTCTGCTTACAGAAGTTTGTAAGCTGCGTGCAAGTTTCCTGGTAGATTATAACCCCACTGAAATATATTTGATTTTCCTCAGGAGGCCTTTCAGGCCTTACTTCATACTCCTGGAATTATGGTGAAATTATTATGGACTTGATTCAGTAAAAGATTTAAGATGTGTCTGCAACACAGGTTACAGCATGTAGTACATGGAGTGATACTTGATAAAAAACAGGACTTGATACTTGTCAACAATACTTGATATAAGCTATAAACTTGATCAAATCTTGATATAAACTTGATATAAATCTCAAAACTGCATCTTGTACAATTGCAGTATGGTTGGTAGTACTTGTGACAAGGCTGCATCTGCTGTCTTGGATGGGATCCATCCTGTCTTTATGCACCTCAGCTTAAATTTTTTTGTTTGTTGGGATTTTTTTGGTTTTTTTGCAAGGGATGTTTTTTGCTAAGCTAGAGATGATGTAGTGGAGAAATTGCACTATCTGTTAGAAGCAGCCCAAGAAGACACAGATACTGAAAAAGGCTGGGCATATGTGAGGAGGGGAGTCCAGTGTTGGGAACAAACTTGGTACTGTGTACTGGGGCAATTGCAATACATTTAAAAACACTGATGTAAGTTGAGATAGGGAAGCACCTGGATTTACCAGTTCATCACAGTACATGTAATCAGAATCTGTGATTCAGCTCCCCTGGCAAGGGCTGTGTAGAGCTCTAGAGAAGCCCCATCTGAAGGAGCAGTTGCAGTACTGGTTGGGGAGCATTTGTAGCACCTGTGTCATGAGAGGAAGCCAGGGGAGCTCAGCTCCCCCAGTGCCAGAGAACGGGGGATAAAGGGAATAAAGCTCAGCACTCTCACCATTGTCGTGCTATACAGGAGATACTCATGTCAAAGGACCCAAAGCAGAGGAGCAGATGGTCATGAACTGGCCATTTTACAGGAGAAATAAGACTCCTCCTGACTATTCAAGGAATGTGGTTCAGGAACAGCCTTCTAGTGACAGTTTAGGGATAAAAAAACATTTTTAAACAGAGTTGATGCCTACCAGCAAAATTGAACTTAGCCCTGAAAAACCTATTGATGTGATAATGTTCTGAAAATCCCCTGCTTGCCTGCCATTTAATTGGCTCTGTCAGATTTCTGTCCAGAAATGTCCCTCTCTGAACACCTCTGTGTCCATTTTCCAAAACGTGGATTAAGAATTGGTGCTGTCCCACACTTAAGGTCTGAGTAAATGGCACTGTCCCACACTTAAGGTCTGAGAGCACACATGAAGAGATTACAAAATACAGCAGAGCTGAGCCTTTCCTTTAGAAGAGAATGGAAAAACTCCAGGAGTTACAATCACATTTTTAATGAAAGAAGACTCTTCTAGGAAGATGAGATTTTCATCTCCCTTTTCATCGTCTTCCTTCCCAGTGAACTGAAAGGGGTTCAATCTCACACCTTCCCTTTCCCGAAATGAAGGGAAGCACCTAAAAGACAGGCAGGATTGGGTTAGGACATTCCCTGCTTTGCTCAGTGAAATGGTGAATGGATGAAGCTGAATGGCCCAACAACACAGAAGTGGCTAGAGAGCTAAATTTGAAGTGGGAAAACTGGAAATAGGGGCCAGTGCTTGTGGCACTCACTTAGAGGCAGAATTACGGCTTCAAGGTCACTCAGACTGAAAAAGAGCTTGAATTCTACTCTCTTCATGGCAGTGCTTTCTATAAATAAAAGGTCTCACAATATAACCTCTCCTAGGTGTATTTGGAAGGCATGAACTCGTCTTGGGCTCTTTTGAGATGCCATAACACCCCATTGTTATGATGTAATGCTGCATGTAGGTAGCTAAAGAGGATTTCTGCAGTCCCAAGTGAGGCAATTAAATCCTGGAGGATTTCAGACATGCTATTCTCTATTCATTCGACTATATTTCATAGTCGAGCTCTGGGGAGCTCCCTGCTGGGCAAGGTAATTGTTGGGAATTCCCTTCTCAGCTACTCAATCTCTACCAGCATTGCAGGATGAGCCTAATGGAAACTCTGGGATTTGTGGTGACTGGAGTCACATACAAATGCCAGTTCCTCTTAAAAATTTTACACGAAACCTGCCCCTTTTACAAGGAGCTAAACCCAACCTGGATGTGTTCAGATGCATTTAAAGAGGACTTGAGCAGAAAATCATTTAGAGCATATCTCTGGCCTGCAATGTAGCACTACACAGAAATAGCTGAACTACTGTTTAGGAAAATAAGCCTGCAGAGCTGAAAGCATGAGGTCCTCAGATTCTTAAAGATTATGAGACCTTCAGAAGTCCACCAGTACCTGACACTTGGTTTTGATGCATCAGTCAGCTGGTACTACTGAAACTCTGCCAGATGATGCTGTTCTAGACTTCAGATGGCATTTAGGTGCTTTGCCTGAACTTCTGTCTGTAAAATGCTGGTAGAACATGAACACAGGATTGTTTGCAGATTGAAATTGCAACCTGAAAGCAGATTATTCTATACTCTTCCCGTTATAAGCCTAGTGTTATTACCATCATGAATTTCCTTCTCTTTAAGTTTTCAGGAGTATTAAACAGAGAAGATAATGTAATACGAATGCTTGCACACGCTGGCGCAGTGGATTCCCTTGAGCCGTGGATAATCGGGGTAATTGCTAAGCCCGCACCTCCCATGGCCCCCACGGCTGGGGGAGCGGTGCCGCCTCCCGCTGCCCCGCCGTGCCTGGTAGATCCCAGATCCCTGCCCTTCCGACCTGCGGATCACGGGGCGCGTTCCGCCCGCCCGGCTGCCGGCACCCCAGCTCACCGACCCGGACCCCCTGTGCCTCCCTGACCCCAGATCCCACTGTGCCCCACCGAGCCCAGACCCCACTGTGCCTCCCTGA
>VZRQ01000743.1:28056-46775 GCA_013397975.1 Machaerirhynchus nigripectus
CCCGGGGGTCCCTCAGGCCGGGCGGGGCCGGGCTGGCTCGGATTCTCTGCTTCTCTTTGCCCCTAAAACGTGTGCCCGCGGGTGATACTGAATCCGAACGGGGTCCGTGGCGCAGGGAATGGTCTTGGCGATGCGCGGTGCGATTCCCACGCTTGCGTAGCCGAAAGGTCGGAGTTACTGCCCGTGTGTGTCCCTCTGAGGGGCTGCTCTCACCGCCCCGTCCAAAGTCCAGGAATTAACTGGGAGAGCGGGAGGCAGCTGAGCCCCAACACCCTCCAGAGCAAGTCGGCCAGCCCTGTCATCAGCTGTAAACAAAGTGTTTGCGCTTCGTTGGGAAATGGAGCATCTCCTTGCACGTGAAGTGCCGGATAGCTTTATCTTGCCTCTTCCAAAGCTGCTCCTTTCTGGGGTAAGGCTAAGAGAGTTAAGGTCAGGGCTTAGGTTAGCTTTAACGTGCTTTTCCTCTTTAATCTGGGCACGGTGTATGTTGCAAAGGTCGCTTAGGTGTATGATTAGAAACAGTGGATTGATTAGAATCACTGATTTTAATTGTCATTTAAATACTAGAGGTAATCTTGTGTTGTATTTATGCCGGATAAAAGATACTAGTTTGAAACTAAATATATTGTTCTTTGTGAAATACACACTTATTTTCTAGCAGTAGGAAAAATACACCTTACCTTTACCTATTTATGAATATACATTTTTCTAATGAATTAAACTCGATAAAAGCTATCAAAATATCCAGGTATTTAGAATAGCAACTGGATTGCAGTTTAAAAAACGGTATGAAATATCTGGAAATCTAAAAGCGGTTTTCTCTTTAAACTAAAGAAATCCACTGAGTATAAAGCTTGTCTAGCTTATGACTCCACACTGCTTGTTTTTGCTAGCAGTACCCTTGCCTGGTTTAGAACTAGAGGATTTTGTAAATTCAGATTTCATCTTAGAAGAGAAGGAGAACAATGAGTACCTCTTTTGAATTTGGAGAGGCTTGTGGGTTTTGCTTTTCAATTTCTGAGGACAAAATCCACTGACTAAAACAAGCAGAAGTTTTCTGTAAGTACAGGACAGCAGTGCTGTGAAATGCTTGTCCCTGCTGCTTTAGCCACTGAGCTCTAGCACAGAAGCTTAATTTCTTCAAGGCTTTAGCAGTAAACTTGTGCTACTTAATTTAAATTTGCTGTGGTGTCTGAATGTGACACACTTGAGTTATTATGAGCCCGATACCAGCTTTTTTAAAAAATCTTGTTTTTCCCCAAAAGCTGTTTTTTTTAGAACTTACCCAGTTTTAAGTCTTAAGTCATTGCAAATGATTTGAGAAGGAAGGTGTCTTAAATATTTGAAGCACTCTTACGCCCCAGAACATGTATATTGTTTATTTGGCAGTATGAGTTAATAACAGCTTTTAAATGCTTTAGCACTTTAATAATTAAGAGCTGTAGATTTCAGATTATTACCTTTCCCAATTATTACCAACCTCATATGCCAACTCAGCTTTTTGGTTTTCTCTAATAGACTATGTGTGTGGTCACTGTCCAAGGTAGCAGATTCCACAGGCAAGTGTGTTTCTACTAGGGGAAAAAAAAAAAAAGGCATCACTTGGGAATGCTGGAAGACAATTCGAAACCAGCCACGTTCTAAAATCTGTGAATTGCTGTAAACTGACAAAACTCATAAGGTATTCCCATGCTAATTCTCTTCTAGCTGTGGGATTTTGTGAGCTTGTGTGAAAGCAGAGGATGGTAAATAAGCTCTAAAGAAACACTGTTTTACAATAATGGGACATACTTTGAGAGTTTATATCATATGCCTCTCTTATTCTGATACACTTTAATGTGCAGTATTTGCTGTTCCTGCGGTTGGAGGTGTAAGTCCCATGTTTTTTCTCACAGTTGCATTTTACTGTGGGTAGACAGAGCCTAAGCTCTTCCCAGAGGTGAGCAGAAGGATGAGAGGCAGCAGGCACAAGCTGGAACCTGGTAAATTCAGATGAGTTGTAAGGAAAAGACAGTTGCCATGAGGGTGGTAAAATAATGGAACAGGTTCCCAGAGAGGTTGTGGGATCTGCATCCTTGGAGGTGTTTGGGGCTTGGCAGGACCCAGCCCTGAACTGGTGTGTGTGCTGGTGCTCACAAAACAGGGCGTGCACATCTGTGAGCAGGGGTTGTGGCTGGAATTGAAGAGCATATTTCGTTTCTAACAGCCTTGTAGCCAGATATTTTAAATGAAGGGTTTTTTTCTTTGTGGTTCAGATTACCTGCTGGACAGGTAGGGAGTCTGTGGAACTTAGATGTAGATAAATATAATCATTAGCCATTGAATGGGGAAGAAAAAGTGTACTTTTACAGGCTGACAAAGAGGTTTCTGTCATTA
Source organism: Machaerirhynchus nigripectus (assembly GCA_013397975.1). NCBI lineage: Eukaryota > Metazoa > Chordata > Aves > Passeriformes > Dicruridae > Machaerirhynchus > Machaerirhynchus nigripectus. The sequence goes on from VZRQ01000743.1 coordinate 30,433, forward strand.
AATCTGGGGCAGGTTGGGAAGCTTAGCCATGAGTGTTGTTTTGAGGATGAAGTGCATTCCAGGGTATTCCAAACTGGAATATTAAAGTTGCACTCCTTGGATGTCCTGGAGATCTGTATTTTGATGGTGCTGTGATCATCCATTGCAGTGGGGCACTTAAGGAGAGCAGGTTTAGTGGAGGCTGCAAATAAAATGTCAGGTTTTACTCTGTGGAGTAAATGTCTCAGGTTTTACTCTGCAAAACAAATTAATAGTTAACAAACAATTAAAAAGAGGAATGCAGAACTACAACAAGAAACAGTTAATTAACTGTTAATTAACAGTTTAATATATTTAATAAATTAATTAATTTATTTAGCTCCCCTGTGTTTCAAAAATAAAACAGATGGACTGAGGTCAGCCTAAAATCCCAGTTTAACTTGAGCTCTAGCCCTTAGTCCCTTTTGGAGAAGTTCCTATTTTGGAATACACCCGCCTAAGAGGTATTTTAATCCTGTTGGAAAAGGAAGGGAGAAGGAAAAGAAGTTGGACTACTTTGAGTCTGTTGAATTAACAACAAAAAGCTTTGTAAATTTTCAGTGTTTTAATATCACATCCTCTTAGATAGAACTTTTCTTTTTTGTTTTTTTTTTTCCCCTGATTTGGAGCCCTTCTTGAGTTTAAAATAGGTTACAATAAACAAAATATGTCAGGTTTTTTGTTGTCTTCTAGAACACAGAAATCCTTGTATGTGGAGACAGTGGGTAGACTGCTAAATCAAATTGCATGTATTTGTTTGCTGTTGGTTTGTGGTTTAGAACAAGCAAGTGACTTGCTTGGTGCATAAGCTTTCAAAACTGTACTTACTTTGGAAAAGGTCATCATTGCCTATGCACGAGGACTGCTCTTCCTGGCCAGAGTTCTGGTAGTTCAGTATTTTGAACTCCTGCAAGATGGCTATCTTTAAAAAGTTTAGAAGATTGAGCATTGCTAAATAAAAAAAGGGAGGTGGTAATGAATATCTGTATGCAGGAAAAATTAGAACTGCTAGAACTGCCTCATTCTACTTTTGGAAATAACTTTGTCACTTGTTAGAATGTGACTTGTGCAATTTTTTTTATTTGCATGAAAAATGTGTTTTACTAAGATAAACATATATTTGACCACGAACAGTAAGCTGTATCCAAATTGTTTGTTGTCTTCTGGGGTGGGAGGTGGGGTCAGGCTGCTGGTGTCAGTGGATTTGTGGCCCAGGATTTCCCTCTGTGAGGATGGAATGAAAGAATTGAAGTGGTAAAAATGGACTGTGTCTGATAGCTCAGATTTTTCAGAAATGCTCTTTTGGACATAGACTCTTGGTTGAGAATGATAAATGTTTAGTTACTGCTATTTGGGGGGGGAAATAACATTGTAGAAAGGTGATATTTTTGGGAATTATTCTGAGCTCAAAGGCATAAGCAGAGTTGTTGCCAGTACAGTGCTCACATTTAACCTGATAAATTGATTTTTATCTGCTCTAGTAAGTTCAAGTATGAAAATATTTTTAGAAGACCTTGTAGCCTATCACTCAGGTTGATAAGGTGTTACTTTGACCTCCCCCCCCTCCCTTTCCTCTACCTAGCTGACAAGCAATTTCCTCGAAGTGTGCCCTGGAAAAATGTGACATTCTAAGTTCAAACAAAACATTGCAGGTGGATGAGCTGCTGTTCCTCCTGTGACAAAATGTTGAAAGGATTTTAGTGTTCTTCAGGAACAGTCCTGTCTTCTGTAGTGGTTTGAAGTTCCCAGACATAGATTTAATTGGAGAAAAAACTATTATGTGTCTGTTATTGTAAAAATGCACCTATTTAGGTGGAGACCTGTGTGGTGTATTATGGATCTCCTCCACATTCCTTTCCCACTGCTTTAAAAACTTCCCTCCTGGCATTCCCACCATATCACACTTCATGCTCCCTTTAGTGTGTTCACGTATCAATGAGGAGAAATGGTGCCCTGAAACCTTACGTTTGGTTCATCTTTTTATTTTTTTTTTCTCAAAGAATGTGTTTCTGGGATGAATAGTTCCTAATGCAAGCATCTCATAGGGGTATTTTACACTTAGAATCTACATCTTAATGACATATAAGTAGCTTTATCTTCACCAGGGGTTCTTTTTGAAAGTCTAAAGTGATTTTTTTGTCTCTCAGAAAACTCCTAAACTCCTTAAACACGTTGGACAGTTACTTAATCTGTTAAAAAGCTCTTGAATTTTCATTCTAGAGAGAAGCTGGAGCTCTATATATGCTTTATTATTCCAAATACGGGTTGTGTTTTTTGATATATCTTCTGCTCTTAAATGCAAGGCATTTTCTTTTCAGCTCAGGCTTGTGCAGATGTGCTGGCATTAGCCAAAGAAGCTAGAAAACGAAATCTTGGTCCTCTTCATCCTTCCTTTAATGTGATAAAGATAATAAGAGATGGGCTGATGAGAAATCTTCCAGAAAACACGCACCAGTTGTCATCGGGCAGACTGTGTATTTCACTCACCAGAGTATCAGATGGCAAAAATGCCTTGATATCTAATTTTAACTCCAAAGAAGAAGTTATACAGGTATGTTTCTTTTTGGCAACTTTTAGAAACTTCTGTAATCCTAGGTCCCTTTAACATCATCTGTTGTATTTCTACTTAAGCATTTCAAGTATTGTGACTCTTGACAGTGTTTTAAAGAGGAATTCAAGCTTTTTTACACCAGATTCATGGACTGGTTTTCCCAGTCGATGTCTCTGTGAACTGTTTTAGGGAGGAGGTGCAAGGGATCAGTCATAAAAAGGGATAAATGACTTTAAAGTGCAGTGGATCTAATGAAACTATTTAACATCAATCTTACAAAAGCAATGAATTAGAAACAGTCAAAAATAGCTTTTAAAAAATCATAATGTCAATTACAAAGCTAATTTCATCTGATCCCAGGATGCTGCTATTTGTGTCCCCAGACATTATTACTTTGATTACTCAGAAAATGTAGAGCTTGAGTGAATGATCATAGTCTTTTCTGTGCTGATCACTATTTCTAGAAATGGTCTTTTAGTGAGTCTTACAATTTTTTTTAGATGGAGTATGATTAAAAAAAAGATGTGCAGTACACTCATCCTGTTTAAAATAATGCTTGATCATACCCTGTTTTTTCCCCCCATTTTTTGTTCAAGTGTTCTCACTGGGGACTTTTTTCATTGCTTGGCTGTTTTTGCTAATATCGGAAAAAAACAAAAGGTAAATATTAATGTCAGTAATGGAACAGTTACATTTAATTTATATGACCTCCTTTTCTTACAGGCTTTAATCTGTAGTTCATTTGTCCCTATTTATTGTGGCCTCATTCCACCATCATTTAGAGGTGTGGTAAGTCTCTATTGTTAAGATCTAAAAATAGTTCTAGCTATTCTGAAAATATTAAGACAGCATGCATGTGGGGTTTTTTGTTATCCTACTGTAAAATAAATACCTTTATCGTAGCTTCTAGTACTGTAGCTGTAACAACTTTCCAAAAAAAGGAAGAAGCACTGAATGTGTGGAAGATATTATGTGTATCTTAACACACACATATTGTCTCTCTCTCCCACCTCTCCCCCATAAGATGCATTAATAAAAGAAGAAGGTATTATAAAATAACGAGTATTTAACTTATGGATAAATATTTACTGAAGGAAGTGATGCTCTTTCACCTGCACAAATTTACAGGAATAATCACCTATATTTGTTAAAAAAAAAAAAATCTTGTACAATAGTTTATTGTGTATCTTCGTGTTCTGGCTGTGGGTAGATCTGCCTTACAACTGGATTAAAATTCTGTGTTCAGTTAGGTGTAAACAAAGCTTTTTAATGCCTTCTGGCATTTGTATTCAGTGTAAGAAAGCTTACTTTTTAGAGGTAAAATATCAGTATATTAGTATATTCTATTGCTTCCCAGGAACTGCTGGTTACAAAACCTTGTAATACTCCATGGCTATACTGGGCTCTCTGAAATCCCCTGTTAGAGAGACAAAAACTGCAGGAAAGTTGGCATGGTTTGTTGTAGGTGTTTTAATTACAGGTCTGGAAGCAGATCTGCATTTCAAATCAAGGCAGTGACATTGGTGGCTTTTTGTTACCCTGTTCTGTTCACTTGCATTTGCTTTCCTTCCAACTGTGGTGCTCCTTGCACGAGAGGAAGAGAAAGCAGAAAGAAAACTTTAAACATCTTTAACAGTGGTTGATTACACCCTGTTCTCAAGGCAATTTGCAAGTATTAAAAGGTTGAGAATAGATGTGAAATGTATTTCTTTTTCTTCGTGCTAAAATTTAAGCAAAAGTGATGAGAACTGTGTAGGGATTTTCTTTATCTGTACTTCTAAACCTTGTATGTCTCCTTAAACTCTTCCAGATTAAAGGTGTTATGAAAACAGGACATTGGACTGAATCCAAGGTTTAGGTGGATCCAGGCTAATCTGGCTGTTCAGTTCTTGTTACCAGACAACAATGTTATTTTAAAAGGCTTAGTTCCAAGTACAAAAACATACAAGTGATGCTTTATATTGATCATATTTTGAGGAAAGGAAGGAATCATTCTATCCTTTTAATCTTTGCAATCATTTTGATATGATTTTAATGCTTAGGAGGCATTTATAGATGTAACTTGGTAAGAATACCACAGTTGCATGTGCTTGGCATAACACCTATGGGCTTAAGCACAATAGAAAGTCAAGTATGTAAATTTTGTGGCATCTTGCTGCTTACTGGCTTGGCATTCCTCCAGGTATACTGTAAAACAAAGGCTTAAGGATAATATTTAATAGGTGTATCTTAACTGCCAATTCAAAAGCTTTTGGGTGTGGTGGCTTTTGTTTGGGTTTTTTACTCCTTTCAAACACAGAGCAGTGGTTTTAGATTTAAAAAATGACTTGGAGGCACAGCTGAGCAGATACTCCATATCATTAAAATCACTTAGAACAGTAGAGCAGTGATTCAGATATGTACTTCCACCTTCTAATAATTTCATGAGGAGGGTTCTCCTTTGCCAGACCTTTTGTCTTGTACTTGATACTTCCACAAAGGACTTAGGGATTTCACTTGTGCTTTAGTGATTGCATTACTCACCTAAAGTTTGGCAGGAGCTGCTGGGTCCAGAGAGTGTCCTGGGAAGCTGACAGGCCATGAGCTATCCTCTTCCTAATTCCTAAGGTGTTTCTCAGAATGGTCAGGGCCTGAGTATCAGGACAGCTGAAACTGATAATCTGGGTTGCTCCTGCTCAAATCACTGCTCTGTTACATTTATGTTTGACAAGGAGTCACAGTTTAGGTCCGCTGACGTGTTAGGAAGGAGGAAAATGAAGCCTCTGAACCAGCACAGCTGGTGGTGTGGGAACAAACCAGTTCCCTGTGGCCCCACTGGAAAGCTGGCTGCTGTGAGCAAGTGGAGGGGCTGTCTGTAGCCACTGCAGCTGCTGCACTAGACAGCAGTTACCCCAAAACAGAGCACTTTGGGGTTTGGATCTTCAAATGTCTGAAGTGGTGATGCACTAAAAGTACAGAAATTGGCCATTCAGTGTGAAGGAGACAAAAGCATAACCTGGAACTTGCACACAAAGCTCAGTAGATGCCTGTGACTGTTGGCAAAGTTTCTGAAGCACTGTCCATTTTTACTTGCACTTCCCTTATGTCCAAATCTTTTTGACGCTTTTCTATCAAATTCTAATCATGAAGAGTACTTTTAAGTTAGAGTGCTTTAGTATCTTTGAACTTGAACTTTAAAGAGTGGAGCTGCTTTTCTCTGAGTGTTTCTTTGAGTAGGATTATCATCTTTAAAATGCCATAAGGATACGGAGAAAACATACAGAAAAATCCCAAACAGAATATGCTTGGGCTGTCTGTGGAACTGTAGGTAGGAATGTTTATTGGCATTAGAGAACAGATCATGCCACTCAAAATGTTTAGCCTGGGAGCACAGGCACAGGCTGATCTGTTACAGCCTTAAGTGCTGTTTCATTCTTGCATGGGGACTCTGCTGGTCAGACATTTTCAGCCTTTGAGATGTGTTGTTTCTGTCCGTTTTTGTAGCGCTACGTGGACGGAGGAATCAGTGACAACTTGCCTCACTACGAGTGCAAGAACACCATCACAGTGTCCCCTTTCGCCGGGGAGTGTGACATCTGTCCCAAGGGGAAGTCAGCCAACTTCCATGAGATGAACGTGACCAACACCAGCATTCAGTTCAGCCTGGGGAATCTTTATCGCTTAACACAAGCACTCTTCCCACCAGAACCCAAGGTCAGACTCTGCCTTCCTTTGGTTCAGCTGTCCACATGAAAGCTTTTGCAGAAAGTTACAGTGTCCTANCCTGCCTTCCTTTGGTTCCACATGAAAGCTTTTGCAGAAAGTTACAGTGTCCTAGCATTTCATCCAGTAACATAAACTTCTCTGGTGATGTACTTGTTTCTATTTTTTCATGTTTTGTCTACGTCCTCCTTGGTTTTAGTCTCTCTCGGACTACAAATGCATATCCTGCTATTGTCTTTCAGTATTTATTTGGGAATTACCACAGGATTTCTGTCATAAAATCAATACTGGGAAATGAACAACTGTCAGTTTGTGGTCCTTTCATGTTTACCTGCTAAGGAATTAGAAGAAGTTCTAAAGCTTCATGGTTTTCTAAAAGTCTTAATTAATACTTGGCACAGGCAAGTTGCCTTTAAACTTTGCTCAGTGCTGTTAGTTGCAGATCTGAAGAGGGAAATGCTCTTGAATTGCTGTTATGGAAGTTGGAAAAACAAAAAAATAAAAGCAGACCTTTTCAATTGGCTTGAGATATACTACAGCAACGAAGCAGTTTTTCTGACTGCTACAGATAGATTTTAACTGAGGGCTTTTTGACCAATTCAAGACAAATTTTAAATTCTACTTATGCAGGTTTTTTTCCTTGGGTTTTTGTTTTTTGTTTTTTTTTTTACTAGTACCCCTGTGTAGGTGAGCTGGTATTGCATCTGGTAAAAGATATTCTCATACAGAAGATAAGTCTGAGCCTGAGCATCAGAACTGCACAGCTGATCTTTCAAAGCTTTGAGAAGTGAGAAGCACTGGGAGGGAAGGAGGGGAATTGGCATACTCCAAACATTTCATTGCTGCTAGCATGTTTCATTGCTGCTAGCAGCTTCTGAAGGGCTAATCAAGGAAACAAGTGGGGAGGGAAGTCTTGCAAACTGTTTGAATGCTCTCCTTTTAGGTGAGTAATTCAGTGCATCTGTAACAGCTGCTGAAAGATAAATTAATGTACATGATCATGTATGCATCATCACAGTAGCCATGAACCTGTTGAATTCCAGCAACTGTTAGGGTGATTCTTTTCTTACAAGAGTGGAAGGTGGATGAAAATGGCTTTTCATTCTACAAAACTGTTGATATCAACTTGAAACTCCTTTTACTTGTCTGACTGATTTACTCTATATTTGCAGGTACTTGGAGAGATCTGTGAGCAGGGATATTTGGATGCTCTTAAATTCTTGAAGGAGAATGGTATGTTAAACTTTCAGATAATTATTGATGATATGGTCTTAACCTGAGTTTAAAAAACAAGCAAAAAAACCCCATATCAAAACAAACAAAAATTGTGAGGGAGTTGTGTGTAGCTAAGAAGGGGGTTGGTCTGGCTTTTGGAGGGATCACAATAGTTTAGGTCCTGTAGAAATGCCATAGGTACAGTAACTGTTCACCTGAGGTAAGTTGTGCTACCATACAAAAATTGAACTTCTGGAGTTTTGTCACACCTGTGTGAAGTAAATATTAACTGAAATTTCCAAAGAATCCCAGTTCCAGGCAAACTATGTTATTACTTGGCTTTGTGTTAATTGTGAAGGATGGGAATAGGCTACTGCTTCCCACTCCTCTGAAACCTGTATGTTCTATTGCCTCCTCCTTGCTGTCATCCAAGTGACTTCCTGGTAGTCCAGAAGTGGGAGCTGGCTAACAACAATAAAAACTCAGTCACAGACAAACCCTTGGTCTGTATGAGGAAAGACTTCAGAGGGAGACAGCTTGTAATGGAGCAGTTGTTAACACCCAGATAAGTTTAGGAAGAAGCATTACGAGTTATGCCACTCTACTCCTAGAATTCTAATAACATGTTTTATATTGATAAAGACTATTGCTCTGCAAGCTTTGAGACATGAAAGCTTTGAGACAAACAAGTTGAAGACAGTAACCTGATATTAGCATGAAGTTAACCATGTGTAAAATATGCCCAGTCCCTGTAGTCTTTGGCAGAAACAAATTGGTACTGGGTCAGATTGGAGAAATGGGAATGGAAATGGGACTTTTGCCCTATTACAGATAGTACCAGCTGCAGGATGTAATGCAGTCATTGATGTACCCTGCTGATGCCTGCTTTCTGAATATTCAAGTTTTCTTGAAACAGTTCTCTTCACTGAAGAATGTCACAGTTCTGCTTAAGAGCTTGATTTGCTACAATAGTATTATTATTATTATTTATTGAGAGAGTCGTGCTTTATAGCTTTTACCAGGTGATTAAAGCAGAAGCTCTACAAAGAGCCTCTGGTTTGTGGTTGTCTGTGCTGAGCTGGGTTTTGTTGCTATCCTGCACCCACACGTCCTGCGTGCGTGTTTCCATCTGACACTAATATCTGACATTCCTTGCAGTTCTTCCTTGGTCTCTCTGCCCCATGTCCTCTCTGTATTGCATTATTGTCCTCCTTTTCACACTGCTAATCCTTTTGTTGATCAAGTTTGTTTTTATTCTGTCACAGGGTTGTTTTGCGTCAAGCTTAATCAATGATAATTACAACCTTTCCAAGGTCATTCATTATGCTTCACCTTTCTTATTAAGTTATTTCAACTGCAGAAATTAATTCCCCACCCCCATCAATCTGAGACATTTCAAATATTTTCCTTTGCTAAATTCACTGTATATTCTTTTATATTCTTTTTGACATTTGTCTTTTACTACTACTTGCAAGTAGGGTATAGATTCTGTTGTATGCAGGTATAGATCCTAGTCAAATTCAGTAGTCTTCTTTCATACGTAATTTTATGATGATTTTCTGGAAACCAAGTATAAATACACTTCTTGTACTTTTCTCTTTGTACTCATGATCTAGTTCTTGTTTCTAAGGTAGTTATCAGTGCTATTTCTTAATTGGCACCAGTTTTGCAATGCAACCCATGTTGATTTAGATCTGTACTTTGGATACAACTGCAAAAAATACTGTAACCTAGTTGTTTTCCTTTTCAACCCCGTTCTAGCAATGCCTCAAAATACTCATGTGGTAACTGCCGTATCTGATGTATTTTAGGTGTTTGCTTTCAAATGCATATTAAATCAGTTTTCCTCCTCTCCTTTAAATCCTTTGCTTTCTTGCAGGAAACAACTTTGGTAAATGACTGTATGTTTCCAGGGCAGTTTCACTTAATTGTTCACTTTTTCCTTTTCTTCAGAACCTGTTTTAAAGTAAGACCTAAACCTTGAGAAGAGCCATCACTGTGATTAAACATTTGTGGGATCCTAAGTGCAGGTGCATTTGAGGTTGGGTAGATGATGATGTTCCCTCAGGACAGGTCTTTGTACAGATACACAGACCTCAGGTGCTGTTCAGGTACTCAGGACACCTGTGGATCAAACCTAAGCAAAAGCTCTTGACTCTTTCAGGTATTCTGAATGACTCAATCTATATCCACTTGTCCTTCACAAAAAGAAATCCTCACGAGGCTGCACAACAGCACATTGACCATGTGAAGAGAAGAAAATTGACAGAAAATAACAGAGTAGAAACTTTGAAAATGACCAGCTTAAATGACCAGCTAAAGCAAACTCCATGGCCTTTGGAGAAGAGCATATTTGAGAGTCTACCTCCCAGACTTCGTAAAGGTGCATGCTTCAGGCTGTTTCCTGTAACTCTTGAGTGGCAAACTTTGTTGTTTTTTCTTTTTTTACATTAATTCTTAGATCTATTGCTCAGAAATTTTGGATAATGTGTTTTGTCCCTGTGGCATGAGTCTGTGTTCCCATATTTTAAAATAGCACAGAGAAGGTTTATGGCAAGAGTGCCCCGAGATTAATTCTTTCATTTTCTAATTGAGCCTTATTCAGTAACACTTGATAATGTTGACTGGATATTACGAAACTCTGAGAAAATTACTGAAACTGCTTTCAAATAGTGTAACATCTTTTCCCAAATAATTATTCTTAAGCACTGCAGGAAGCTTGTAAAGAACAGAATGGATTCTATGCTCAGTTCTCTAAACTCTTCCCAATGCGGGTGATATCCTACCTGATGCTGCCATACACACTCCCAGTGGAGTCTGCTTACTCGGTTGCTTTACGGTAAGGAACTTGGAATGAACTCTCCTGGAATGATCATCACTTTGGAAATGTACTCATTGAGAGCGTTTTCAGTGTTGTAGGCATTCTGGGACTCTATAATTCAACTGGTAACTGTCAAAAGACCCATTATTTCTGCCTGTGTGATGCATCCTCCTAAAGCCTGTATAGTCCAAGGCTAGATAAATAAACAGTTTAAGAAGACTCTTAAATAACACACTCACATTACTAATAGCTCTCTTGTAATTGCTCAAAAGAAGCACCCTTAGTTGTGCTTTCCAGGAGGACATTTTTCATTATGATATTCTGCAGGGGTATCTGAACTCTGTCCACATCCTTCTTGTGCTTCTTTCTGAACTCAGGAGTGAAATCCACTGTTGAGTCACCATATAAATTCTCTTACCAGGTTTGTTGAAGATGAATGGAAGTTGTGCTCTTGAAGCAGGGCTTAATTTGATAAGTTTCAGTTCTTGTAGAGGAGAAGTTATGCTCAATGAAAGCACCATGAATCCTAAGCTTTGTGCTTGCTCAAGGGAATTCCAGTCCTTGAGCTGCAGATACCATGACTATGTTTAGAAAATCCCGAAAAATCAATTCTGTTAATCAAACCATATAGAACTCCAGCAAAGTATTTTGTTTCTGTGCCACTCAATGTGGCACTTGTGTGACATTTTTGGTGGCTGGGGAGGAAGCAAATTTCCCCAGATTTCTCTGTGGGGTTTTCCTCCTTGTCCCACTCTGAGGTAACTGACTTCTGTTAAGGGTATCATAAGGAAAAAAGTACATTTGTGACACTGTTCTTGTTTTGCTTTCTCTTTGTTCTTCCATTGTGCTTTTCTTTTGTTCTTCCTTCCTCTTCCACCTTGCTTTAAACTGACCAGAAAGTTCCTACCACAGAGCTCTTGGAGACAAGAATATTTTGCAGGATTCCTGTGTTGGTCACAGGGTGTGGAGTGCACACAGCCACTCAGAGATGCAGTGATTTGTGCTGCCCCTTTTCTTGTAGAAAAGAGATGAGTGGGCTAGAGGGGAACTCAGGGAGGGTTGGGAAGAAATGGACACCTTGGTGGGGGAGTTGATTTGGGGAGAAAAAAGCTGTTTTGGATGCGGGACAGGGTGTATAAAAATAAAATGCTGATTAAATCTAGTGCAAAATACAAAAAGTGTATTTTGGTTTTGCCTGCAGCTTGGTGAACTGGTTTCCTGACATGCCTGCTGACGTTCGATGGATGCAGGAACAGCTTTTTCGGATTGCTGCCACAGTTTATTCCCAGGCTAAAAGCAAGCTGTTCTGCACAGCCAGGTAAAATGGGGTGCTGCGGCCTGCAAATGATGCAGTTTTAGAAATTCTCTCTGAAATCAGTTAAAGCCTTTTCTTGTATAACATTAGTGAGTATTGAGGCCAGCTCTCTGAGCAAAAATGTAGTTCTTGGTATATATTTGCTATTCATCCTACTGTCCTCTCTTCAGTTACTTGAAAGCACATGTAATCCAGTGTCTTTTCTTCCTTCTTTTCTTAATGGTATTTCTGACTCCTTTCCACAATAAATTTGGGGATGGTCACCTTCTGCTTTTACCCTTCCTTAGCAGTCTCTCATATTCCAGTCTTACTAATCCTGAGTCTCTTCATCTGAAACAGGCTTTGGGAAGACAGAATCACAAGTGTGTCTCTGAAGTAACTTCTAAGAGGGGTACTTTGGTTATTGCATCATGATTAAACACTGTTTTTCTTCTTGTGGAAAAGCAGCTCAAGCAGTGTTGAAAGTGTGTGTATGGCAAGTTGAGGTATTTTTGTGTGAGGGGTAGTGGCATGTTGTTTTGTTGGGTTTCTGTTGTTTGGGTTGGTTTTTTTCCCAAAAGCACTGCAAGAGAGGGGAGAAAACTTAAAAAAAAAAAAATAGGGTGTTCTTGGATAAAACTTCAGCTTCCTGTTCCTCAAATTGGAAAAGACTAACCTGGTAATTCAGGTGCTGGTTTAGAGTGTAGACAAGTTCTGTTCCAGTTGTTCAGGTTGGTGATAACGAGCTGATTGTAAAGTGAAATGCAGAGGTGGCCTTTGGGATGTTGAACAACTGTATTTGCTACTTGTAAACGCCACAAAAATGCCATTGAAATGCTAACAATGTCCTTTTTCTTCCTTCTTTATAAACAGGAAAGACAATTACGCATCACTAAGAAAATGTCAAACTGTCCCATCTACCATGGAATTTCGTTCTTCATACTGCCACCTTAAAATGCCTCACTCTTCTGCACACATTGAGAGCTGGCTCTGGGAATCTTCATGCTTCATGCACTCAGCTATGGAAAATGCTCCTGCTGATATCCAGGAGCAGTCAGACTTAAAGTCCTATCCTAATTTTCTCCCAAATCCTGATGATTCTGCGTTGGAAATAGATGTTGACTCTTCCTCAGAGACAAGTTTCCAAACTGCTCCAGAGTATTAATTAGGAAGTTAGATTCCATGGTTTCCAAAATTGAAATTTGGCAGAGAAACTTAAAACCTAGACTAGGGATCACTTTGTTTATTGCCAATAAGTCTTGGAAAATTACTTGTTTACAGCTTCCTGACAAATCTGCCTTGGGAATTTTACTGTTTTAAGGATTATAAAAACAGTGGCTGCTATACTAAGTAACAGAATATAACTCTGTCGAAGCACCAGCTCAATCAACTGTACTCAGACTTGCAGTTAAACAGTGTCTCTCTGGAAATGATTTTTTTTTAAAAAGTACTTTCAGCATAAAAATGTACATTCTGTAAACATTGTTAGACAAGCATAGATAACTGAACATTTTTAAAAATGTAATTCTTAACAATATTATGTGTTAGGATTACTTTTATAGCACTTAAATGAAATTGGGCTTTTACTCCCTTAAGAGGAATACACAAGTGAGTTTTAGTGGCCTCCAGTGTCCATTTGCCTTATACTTAAACATACTGTTGTGTTTATGGAAAGTTGTCTGCACAAGATACTGTAGGAACAGTATTATTCTAGGTTGTTGTATGTATTCTACAGTTTGTATCACCTTTCCTCTGTGGCTCTCCCTCTTGAAATACTTCAGGTGAAAAAGACATGAGAAATGGGGTACATTCCCCTGAAGTGTAAACAAGTAAGGTTTAGTGATTTCAGAAGATTTTTTTTTTTTGGAACTTAATATAAAGGCTTAATACTTGATCAAGTATTGAAAAGTGGGTAAAATAGTGACTGTGGTTAGTAGCAAACTACTGTGTGGATGTGGAGAAGGTGTTAAACTTTACATAAGGTGTTAACAAAAAATCAATGTATAGCAAGTGGTGAATGATGTTTAGGTTATCTATCTAATTGTTGCCCAATCATTTTTTATTTTTTTCCCCTCCAATTTGAGAGATTTGTCTTTCCTTCTTTCACTTCCCTCTCGCTAAAGGAAGGAAAAGAAAGGTGTCCCTCATGTTTCAGTGAGGTAGGATAACCCAGAGGAAGTTTCCCAAGACTGTCAGGAGCAGCAGATGTGTGAGACTTGGTGGAAGTATCAATATCCAGGGAGCTCTGCAAAGGTCTCAGCTAATAATAGGTTGAAAACTCATCCAAATCATACCTCTATTGAGAGATGGCAGCTTAAACCATTTCCACTACAAAAGTTCTGCATGATTTTAACAAGGACAATGCATTAGTGGATGAGTGCATCTGGGAAGGAAAGAGATGTTAGGATCAACTAATGTTCTGATGTACAATTTTTAAGTAGAAGGAAACAATAGTGGCTTTAAGGTTGATTTGCACTCGTGTTCGGGGAGAGTGTGGCCTTGGGAAGCTTCTTCAAGAGAGAGGATTGTGTGCAACCCAGGGAAGAGGTGCTTGAGGGCTCAGGGAGAGGGGTTGGATGGTGATGCTCAGGAGCTGGGACATGGGAGTGTGAGCTTTGGGCAAAATGCAGCACTGAATTGGGCCTGCCTTTAAAACAGTCTCTCAGCTGTGATTTCCCTAAGCTTGAAGTGCTGCATTTTACAATATTCAAATGGATTTTAGGTGGGGGAGGACGTGCTGAGCTCTCCCATTTCTGTACTCTACAAGGCTGGTGCTATTTTACTTCAACTCTTCTGTTCACTTCTTGAGTGTATATATCGTCAGACCTACAAAAAAACGTTGGACATGTTACTCTAACTGCAATTAAAATATACAAGATCTGTTTTAAATTGTCTTCATTTGTTAGTTTACCAGTTGGTGTTAGAATTGCAGCAGGAATGCCAAGTTTTGCTTCTGGTCTGTGTTGGAATACATCTATTAACTACATTTAAGTCGACCTTAACCACTTTTTCTGTTGGGCACAGCTCCAAATTTGTCTCCTTTTTCTAAAACCACAGTCTCTCTGTTACCATGCTTTCTGAGCTTTCCTGAGAGCAATTTACCCTAGTTCAAGTTAAATCAGAATGTGTTGATGACATTGAACAATTTGATGGTTCTGAGGTGTCTTTTTTCAAGAGTAGTACTAGGAAGTTGGAGAGATGCTTGTTCATGATCCAGCTGGACCTGAATGTCACTCAGTTTAAAGTTTTGGGGGTTTTTTGTCTATTTCTGGTTTTTTGGGGGTTTTTTGTGGGTTTTGGTGGAGGATTTTTTTGTTTGTTTTTTGCAATCAGTTATTTTACAAATAGCTTGTTGCACTTAAACAATTAAAAACCAGAGGAAGTTGGGTCTGGAGAGAGAAAACAAGGGGTGCATTATTTCTGAGCTAAAACTAACTTAGCAGATAACTAAATATAAATAATATAAAATATAGTAATAACCCATTAAATAATTTGTTCTATGAATAACAGAAGATACACTAAAATATTTATATTTAATATATATATTTAAAAACAAATATAAAATATATCAATAATATAAAGTATAATATAGTATAATATATATACTATATTTAATATATATACTATATATTATATATATTATGTAATACTTTAATATATAAAATGCTTACATATGAATATAGAATACAAATATACAAATGAAATAGAGACATATACAGAGATAACAATATATGTAATGTAAAATATAATAATACTACTAGTACTAATATTAATAATCACAACACCAACAATTTTAAGCAATTTACAACACGAGCTTTCAGTTTAAGGTGCCCAATAGGACTCCCTGGGATTGGAGCAAATGCTGTGGGTTTGGGGTGAAACAAACACGTGGGTTTGAGGTGAATTCCCTGGTTTTGGGGTGAATTCCCTGGGTTTGGGGTGAATCCCGCGGGTTAGGGGTGAATTCCCTGGGTTTGGGTGAATTCCCTGGGTTTGGGGCGAGTTCCCCGGGTTTGGGTGAGTTCTCTGGGTTTGGAGTGAATACCCTGGGTTTGAGTGAGTTCCCTGGGTTTGGGTGAGTTCCCTGGGTTGGGGTGAATTCCCTGGGTTTGGGGTGAATTCCCTGGGTTGGTGTGAGTTCCCTGGGTTTGGGGTGAGTTCCCTGGGTTGGGGTGAATTCCCTGGGTTTGGGGTGAGTTCCCTGGGTTGGTGTGAGTTCCCTGGGTTTGGGGTGAGTTCCCTGGGTTGGGGTGAATTCCCTGGGTTTGGGGTGAATTCCCTGGGTTGGTGTGAGTTCCCTGGGTTTGGGGTGAGTTCCCTGGGTTGGGGTGAATTCCCTGGGTTTGGGGTGAATTCCCTGGGTTGGTGTGAGTTCCCTGGGTTTGGGGTGAGTTCCCTGGGTTGGGGTGAATTCCCTGGGTTTGGGGTGAATTCCCTGGGTTGGTGTGAGTTCCCTGGGTTTGGGGTGAGTTCCCTGGGTTGGGGTGAATTCCCTGGGTTTGGGGTGAATTCCCTGGGTTGGTGTGAGTTCCCTGGGTTTGGGGTGAGTTCCCTGGGTTGGGGTGAATTCCCTGGGTTTGGGGTGAATTCCCTGGGTTGGTGTGAGTTCCCTGGGTTTGGGGTGAGTTCCCTGGGTTGGGGTGAATTCCCTGGGTTTGGGGTGAATTCCCTGGGTTGGTGTGAGTTCCCTGGGTTTGGGGTGAGTTCCCTGGGTTGGGGTGAATTCCCTGGGTTTGGGGTGA
>VZRQ01000743.1:47180-179140 GCA_013397975.1 Machaerirhynchus nigripectus
GGACCCGCCGGGGTGGGACTCGGGCAGCCGCCCCGGGGCCGCCCGAAGGTCGCACGGCCGCGCGCTCTTCGCCGCGACCTTCGGGCCGGGCACAGCGCGGCCCGGAGCGGGGCTGGGGCCGTGTCCCCCCTCAGCCGCTCCGCTGCTCCGAGCCCGCCGCTTCTGGCACAGCCGGGCCGGGGCAGGGAGAAGGGCTCGGAGCCCATCCCGGTGCTCGGAGGCGCCTTCCTTTCCCAGCTCATTTCTGCGTCTTTTATAGAATCACAGATACTGACGGCTTGGAAGGGACATTTCAGATCATCTGGTCACACGTCCCCTCTGCCATGGGCAGTGACACCTTCCACTATCCCAGGCTGCTCCAAACCCCGTCCAGCCTGGCCTTGACACTTCCAGGGATGGGGCAGTCACAGCTTCTCTGGGCAATCTCTGCCAGGGCCTCAGCACCCTCACAACAGAGAAAAAATTCTTACTCAGTAAAAAACTTTTTCCTATTGGAAAACCTGGGTCTTCTTCAGGTCCTTCCTGGGGCTTTCCCAGAGATAACCTCCCCAGGGGGGTGGGCTGGCAAGAACGAGACTGCAGAAATAAGAACGAAATAAAAACCACCCGACCCAAACAAAACCAAAAACCAAGCAGCTGAAGTTGGACAATGCAAAGAGGAGTTGCCCCTGGTGAGAAGCAGAGGCTGGAGAGTTGCACTGCCTGGAGAGGGCTGTGAGGCCTCACATGTCTGAAATCCTCGTGAGCAGATACACAGATCAGTGCTTAAAGAAGATGCACAAACCAGTGCTTGAAGAAGAAATGCAAAGGTCTAAGTGTTCCATTTTAAGGCTGAAGAACAGCTGCAGGGAGGTGGTTCCAGAGTATATAAGTGCTTTGAGTAATGTAATTTCTGCTTCAAAATTTTTGCTGGTATTCTCTGTTTTTTGTCATTCTGTAGTGTGAACTGTTAGAAAATATTGTGTGGATACAGAGTGTTTCACACTTGCCTGAAAACTGTGACAGTGGGAGAAGCTTCTGTCTTCCTTTAACTGGATTTTGGTATGCCACAGCAGTTTCCTATTCAGGAAAACAGCTATTCTGATAAGTCTTATTTTAGGACTCTTTCCGGTATAATAAATAAAGCCATGCTGTGTTTGATTGAAGTGTTTGGCTCTGATGGTCAGAGCCTGAGGTTCTCAAGCCTTATTTGAAGGGTTACTTCTGGAAGAAATATTGAAATATAAGGACAAATAAATACATGCAAAGCAAACTAACGTTCCGGGAACACCCTTTTTATTTTATTGTTCAACATTCATGCTCTTCTGCCTCCTAAAACCCAAACTAGAGAAGTGACAGCCTGATTTTTTTAGATTTTTTTTGAAAAGGTGGAATTCCTCATTTTACACAGGAAGTTTGTCTTAAAAGTTAAGGCTATTTTTTGGAAGAAAGCAGAGTGTTTTTCAGAAATCATTCAATGTGGAAGCTATTTAGCTTTCATTAAAAATTCCAGCAAGCAGGTAGGTCTCAAGTGTTCTGGTAATTCTTTTCATTTTAGTTCTTCTCTTTTGCTTTTTTCTCCTTAGGACTTGATGAGCACACTGTAGAGAACCATGGGTTTTTCTCATTGACAAAAGGCACATATCTGTGTTAAAAACCCTATTAAATGCAGTTTTCTTTTATGCTTTCAGAGTTTGGAGCCTCTTCCAATGGCTGGGCCAGACTTTGATGCCTTGGGAGAGGAACCTGAACTGGTTGAAGTTGAACCTGAGACCAAGCAGGAAATCCTTGAAAACAAAGATGTAAGTGCCTCAACAACATCCTGATTTTTTTGTGCAGAGAAATAAATGGCTTGGCACCCTTTCTTGCTTGTTTTTCCTAAGGCAGCTTTCTAACCCATCATTTGAGATGTGAAAGAATTACACTTAGTACTGTGAGATTAATCTGCTGCTATCTGGTTCCTGTTCTTCTTTTATCCATTTCTTCTATCCCTACCACCGGAGTTGTCACTAAAATTCAGCTTGGAGCTAATAAACCTGTTTGCAGATGCTGCTGCTCTTCCTCTCATAGGAGATTTCCACTCCTGCTTAGGAGTAGAGCAACTACCTGTCCTTCAGCTGCTCACGTGCAGCATTAGCCAGGTTAGGGGGAAGTGCCACCACATCAGTCGTGTCACTGAGGGAAATACTGACTCCAGCAGAGGATGGTCACTTTTTTAATATATAACTTACATGCAAGAGCATGTGTGGCTTGGCCCATAATATGTTTAGTCATGCTAGAGGAGTGAGTTACCATGTTATCTTAGTTTTTCATTAAAATTTTCCTTGGTGGTGTTCAGAGTCATTCTCACTTAAAGGTTGGTGATACGAGTTGGGTTTTATTTAGTTCATTATGTACATGTGCTGATAGGCTCTTTTCTAAGCAATTGGCAGTAATAGGTTGCTGTTACTTTGCTGTTTTATTATACATGAATACATAGAGTCATACAGATATTTATGATAGAGGTAGTATAATCTGCATGGTCTCTTTTACAAACTCCAGTATAGAATCATAGAATTGTTTAGGTTGGAAAAGAGCTCTGAGGTCACTGAGTCTTAATTGTTAACCCAGCACTGCCAAGTCCAGCACTAAACCATGTCCCAAGTGCCACATCCACATGGTTTTTAATCCCTCCAGGGGTCTTGACTGGCCTGGGCAGCCTGTTCCAATCCTTGACAGCTCTTTGAAGCAGGTTTTGTTTTTTACATGTACCCCTAAAATTAAAATTCACTGAAAAGGTTGGAAAAATAAGGGAAATGCAGTCACTGTAGTCCATTTGTACCAGGTAGCATGGAGCGTGCTGTGGTTTTTACAATAAAATTGTCTCAGATGATTATGTATCAAGATGAAAGTATAAAACCTCATAATGGGAGTGATCTTCATCTGCATTTGAAACTGCACTGCTTCTGTGGTAGTGATGATTTTAATAGAGTTTAAATATTTGTGGCTTGTACACTTGTCTGGTGTTTGATTTTCTTCTTTTAATTATTTGCTTCTGTATAGCTGATAAAAGAAGTAGCTAACAACTACAACTAACTACATATTCTATCTTATGTACTTAATACTTGTGTGATTCCTGCAGTTGCTTCTTTGTCCATACAACTAAAATCCCAGCAGCAGCAGTCTGTCAGTGTTTCTTCTGCTACAACCAGTGTTAGCTTTGGTGTTAGAGTTCTCCTCTCTTTCATTTTCGTGTTATGGGAACAACGTCCCAGAATCAAAGATAGCCCTGAGTTCTGATAATGTAGGTTAGCAGGAATTAGCCCTAGGAATCATCAGGGTTTCTCACGATGATTTTTGTGCATTGATGACCTTGATCCTTGTTATTAGATGCAAATTCAGTATTTGTGTGTAAACATTGGTTGTGTTTAGGTGGTGGTTCAGCATGTGCACTTCGATGGACTTGGAAGGACCAAAGATGACATCATCATGTATGAAATCGCTGATGTTTTCAAGGCTAAAAATCTCATTGATGTAAGTGTTGCAGTAAATATCAGACCTGATGTTTAAAAATTAATTAAAATTTTTTCTCTCTTTTTTTTATTTTGCTGCTTTGGGCTACTCCCTTCAGACATGGGGCAACTCTGTCAAGTTTTGCCAAGAACAGGGGCCCCCTAAATAAGTTGTAATTACTGGAACGTATTTGAATAATTGTTTCAACTATTAAAGTAATTAGGAAGAAAACTAACAGAAGGTATGAAGGTGTTGAGCCAGATGCTCTGGGTTTAATTTGTTTTCACAGATGCAAATGTCAAAGTGGTTGTGTTTTGTTTTGAAGGTACACATATGTATCTTTATATGCAAAATCTCTGAATATTTTACAACTTAGCTGCATTTTAACTAATTTATCCTCATTATTTTTTGTTAACCTGAAAGACTCAAAGGGACTAGATTATCTTGAAAGTCCCTTGCAACCTAGATATCCTCTGATTCTATGACTGAGCACTTCTCTCATCCTGTAGGTAATGAGAAAATCACATGAAGCTCGTGAGAAGTTGCTTCGTCTTGGAATCTTTAGACAGGTGGACGTTCTGATTGATACCTGCCAAGGTGTGTATTCCCTCATTAATCCTCACCTTTTTTCTCATGTATTCATACCTGTAAAATATATATATATATATTTCCCTGTGTAATAGGCTGGGCATTTTTTGTGTATGTAATTTAGTGTTGTATATACCTTTACATATTTTAGATGAACACGTGGGTGTGCTGTGGATACAAATGTGTCTACATCATTTATCCCTATGAAGAAAATCTATTTGCCTGTGTTTGCATATATGTGTATGTGTATTTCAATATTACTCGTCCATGAGTGAATTTTTAGTACTAAAATAATTACAGTAAGAATTCCTTAACCCACAGGTTCAAGGAACAGGTGAGGGAAAGCTTGAAGATGTGTCCTTTACTTGTATTGCACATCACATTGACATGAAGAGATTAAAGCCTGTCATCCTATGATTAAACCAAATTCTCCACTCACATCCTAACATCTTTTTCTCAAGCCATGTCACTTTGTAACGTGGACTGTTATCATGCCTTAACTCAAACAGTTTTCAAATAATTCAGGTAACCTTCTATCTGCAGTTTCTAAGATAACTCTTTAGAGATAACATGCACTTGGTTTGTTTCTGTAGGAGATGATGCCCTTCCAAATGGTTTAGATGTGACCTTTGAGGTAACAGAATTGAGAAGGTTAACTGGGAGCTATAACACCATGGTTGGCAACAATGAAGGCAGCATGGTATGGATTATTTCAAATTATTAGTAATGCCTTTTGATATGCCTCTTACTTTCAGTTTCAAACCTAGCAAGGAATTTGGTGATCCAGTCTTGATCCAGCCTTACTAAGACTTTGTCAGGCCTTTGTGTCAGGCTTTCATTCAGCAAAAGCCTATTTTGAGCTAAGGGACAATGCTGTAGCTTCCAAGTCAGCATGTTAATTTTTTAATTCTTGAAATGTCTTGAATTATTTCTCGCTACTATTTAAAATGTTTCATGTACTGGATAGATTAGTAAGGAGCTGGGCATTTCTGTGAGATACACTTTCAGTATTTTTCTTCTCAGTCAAAATGCTTTCTATTTGACTTGGAAATTTTTCTTGTTTTTCTCTCTTTTTGCCCAGTATCAGTTATTCTGGGCTGTAGAACGCAAGGTTTTCACGACTCATACAAGCTTTGGAACTTGTTTTCATATGACTCAATTAAGGATGCATGAGATTAAAATCTTGTGTGAACAGTATTGACCAATTGTCACGGTAATTGTACTGTACTGCTGGTCTGTGAATGTGCTTTTAGCAGGAGTGCTGCTGTGAGCAGATTGTGCTTTCAGGTGCTCATCCTGCACCCTTTCTGCCTTCTCATTTGCACAGGGCAGCTGTGCCTGGGGCTGGGGGATAAGCCAGATCAAGGGACTCATCCTTTTCCTCTTAGGGGTTATTTTTAACCTGGATAAGATCCCCCATGACTCAGGTGATGGTGTTTTGCATGTGCAAGGAGAATTGGAAATGGGTGAGTTGAGAGCTGCTTATGCAGCTCCACTGCCAGGAACCAGGTCCAGGGTGTTGTGGCCTGAAGGAAACCAACAGGGAATCCTACCTGTTGCCTCCAGTGCTGCTCAAAATTGACTGAAAGCTACTCGGGTTTCTCTTTTTGTACTCAGCTTCTTAATTTATCACAGAGAAGTAAAACTTGTGAATGCTATAAAACCATGACTTGTATACACTGGTATTGGCAACACAGATTATGTTTCCTTAAGAGTTGAATAGATTTATTCATCCTAATCCTTAAGAGTTGAATAGATTTATTCATCCTAATCCCTTAAATTAACCTGAAGCTTATACATCTAGTATTATATATCTAGTACTTCATACTAAAAGCCTTTCCTGTTTATGGCATAACAGCCATCATTACAAAGCTCAGGTTACTGATTTGCTTCCAGAAGCTGTCAGACAAAGGCAGTCAGGATTTGGGAGCTTTTTAATATCCTTTTCCAGTAGAACACACAATAACAATACAGTGGTAGTGTCTGTGTTAGGAGGAAACCTGCTCCATCTTTTCTGCCAAAGGGCCAAGAGCTGCCTGAAAGATGCAAGGGATTTGTGTCAGAATAGGCAAAAGTCTAGTTTCTGGAGAATTGTAGAAGTGTGTTGTACCACCATCAGGTCTGGCTGGAAAAGAGTCTTGTTAATCAAAACTACAGGGAAGTGGCTCCACAATGATAATTTTCCCTTGCTTTGGTTCTGATGAATCCTCCCTGACAGGAGTTTTTCCTGAGGATCGGGGGAGAGTCTGCAGTTGCAGAGCAGCTGCTTGTTGTGCCAAAGATTTGTTCTCCAGGGCTTTGAGACCGGCTTGGAGGTTTTGCTTGAAGTAACATCAGTACTGATGGCCCAGTGAGAGTGCAGAGTAAGTCAGCAGCTACTAAACAGCAATATAAATTGGATGTTTGATTGTAGCTTGCACTGTTGGCTTTTGCTGCCAGTGCAAAGAGAAATCTCACTGAGAAGAAAAACACATTCAGTTACAAGTATTCTTAAATGTCTTAATTTCTGATTTTCATTATGTTCTTGTTCTCAGCATATGATTAAGATGCAAGACAGCAAACTATATAAAATGTTATGATGTGGGGAGTTTTTTGTTTGTTTACCTAGTGTTTTGGGGTTTTTTTTATTTATTTTCTGTAGGTGCTTGGGCTCAAGTTCCCAAATCTCTTTGGACGCGCGGAAAAGGTGACCTTCCAGTTCTCCTACGGAACAAAGGAAACTTCATATGGCCTGTCCTTCTTCAAACCACAGCCTGGAAACTTTGAAAGAAAGTAGGGGATGTGTTTTTCACTACTTCTTTTTTTAGTGAAGGAATATAAAACAATTAATAAGATCTTTCATTGAGTAATAATTACATTTATTCTTTCGTGAGAGTCTGGTAATGATGTAGCAGAGCTGGTTTCTTAAGTTTTTGTGCTTATTCAAAACTGTACCTTAAATATTACCCTTTCAAACCTGCCAGTAATGCTGTGTTTCAGTTTTTCAGTTAATGTGTACAAAGTAACTGGACAGTTCCCGTGGAGCTCTCTTCGAGAAACAGACAGAGGCGTATCAACAGAATTTAATGTGAGTGTAGCACAAGTGTAACACATGCTTCATTTACATTTCACTTGAGCTCTTGCACATATTTGGTTTACTTTTTGAATGATTGAATCACTCCTGCACAAGGCTGACTTCTCTTAATTTGAAAGAGGTCAGTGATTTGAAAATGACAGAGGTCGTGCATCTCGGACTTTTTGTTACAATTCGGTCTTATTTTAGCTGTATAAAAATGCCAGTATGTTTTTCTTCATTTTTTTTTTTAATTATCATTTCAGATAGACAGCTGGCTGCATAGCTTACTGTATCAGCCCAATGCAAGACACTTTTCTTTTCGAATGGATTAATTAGTGTGCATGTATCTCTCTCGGCTGGAGCAGAATTAGCATTAGTCTGAAATGGAGAAGGGTTTCTCTGTTTCAAGAAGTTTGGGAAGAAAGCTGTAGACTCAAGTATAAAAGATACTTGTTTTAGTTTTGTAACAATTGTTTTCATGACTTACTCAATTTTTTATTGTAGTTTCCCATCTGGAAGACCACTCACACACTGAAGTGGGAGGGTGTGTGGAGAGAGCTTGGCTGCCTTGCTAGAACAGCATCCTTTTCTGTTCGAGAGGAAAGTGGACACTCTCTGAAATCTTCTCTCTCCGTAAGGCTTTTTCATAATAATTTTTTAAAAACACATGATTTTGAGTCATCTCATACTTAGGAGTGATACCAAAGGAGCTTTCTGTCTTTGGAGGGAATGTGTTTTCCTTCAGACGTCTTTTGCTGTGTTTGGTCATTGCCACTGAGTGATCCAGGAGGCCCAGAGGGAGAACAGGGAATCGTAGTTGACTGTTGGGCTTTGGCTTGTTCTCCCTCTGTCTCACCTGCCATCTCTTTTTGCAGAATTGCCTTATTTTGTAGCAGACAGGAAGAGTAAATTTCCTCATCCTAAGCCTTTTGTAAACATTCTCCCCTATACCAGTTTTTTGTCACTTGCCATCTTTCACTTCTAGCTTACAAATTGTAGGAGATAAACTCTTTGCAGATTGGTGGTTTGCAGTTGGGCTGCTGCTCTGTTGCTGGTGCATGCCACGGGCAGAAGATACAAATGTATG
The DNA here is from genome assembly GCA_013397975.1 of Machaerirhynchus nigripectus. Classification (NCBI taxonomy): domain Eukaryota; kingdom Metazoa; phylum Chordata; class Aves; order Passeriformes; family Dicruridae; genus Machaerirhynchus; species Machaerirhynchus nigripectus. Next base: position 55,382 of record VZRQ01000743.1, read on the forward strand.
CATTTCATGTGGCCTGTAAATGTCAAGCAAAGCCAGCCTGTAGGGATATTGTTCCCATATCCATGAAGTTTCACTAATCTTAGCAGGAGCTGTGGTTGTCCTCCACTGTTTGCCCAGTTTTTGAAGGAAAATAATGGTGTCACTCTGAGGTATTCAACAGACAGGAGAACCTAAACCCATTTTTTTTGTTCTTTTCAGCATGCCATGGTAATTGATTCCCGGAACTCCTCAATCCTGCCAAAACGAGGTGCTTTGCTGAAAATTAATCAGGTAGCTTTAAGTCACTTACGCTATTACTGGGTTTCATCTGTGTGTTTGAATAAGTCTTAATTTATCTAATTGATGTTCATGTTAAAAATGTCTGAAGTTAGAAATTATTCTTAAATTGACTAGGAGACAATGAGGACTGGTAATTACATTTTCTGTTTACTGAGTGTACCTTTTAAAATCATGGAACTTTTTTTATGGTGGCAGATTTTCATTTGCATGCCACTGGTCAAAGAGCACAGCCCCTCCATCAGCATTACATTATTTAATGTACTGTCCCTGACAGTATTTACACTACACTTTCAGTGGGAATTAATTAGCCCTTCTTTTTTAACACTGTCATGCACAGATTGCCAGGCTGTAGTCCTGTTGCTACTTAAAAAATTTGTAAGTCTGAGAATTAAAAATGAAAGACTGGGTAAAAATAACTCTCCGAGGCATAAGCATGTATCATTTTGGCACAGAAAATGCTTTTCCCTCTTGTTACAGTCAGAGCCTTTCTAAAAGCTGGCTTTTCTGCTGTATGGGTAATACTTCAGAAGCATTAATTTCTCTCGTGCTTTAGAGGCAGATTTGAAATGCCATTGGAACTAAAAGTGCTCCTGTAAGCAGCAGTGAACTGTTGTGAGTGAGAAAAGTGGTCGTAGTTCAGGGTTTAGGTAATGTGTCATTTGTTAGATCCTGCCTCTAACACTGAGTCAGTTCAGTCCTTTCAGTGAGAGCTGAAAATAACAAATTGTGTCATGCACCTGTCTGGTTCTTCAGCCCTTCTTCACCACATGAAACCTTCTCAGCTGTAGGGAAATAGTCTTGATTTTGGATGCTGAATTTTCCAGCTCCATTCTCTCTTGCCTTCATTTACAAAATGGCTTAGAAAGCAATAGTTTGGTATAGTATTTGGAAAAGAAAAAAATGCAGCTGATTATTCTGAGGTTCATACATGCTTTTGTCCAAAATTCATCTGCCTCACCATGCCAGTCTTTCTGTATTTCTTGTAAAGGAAAACACTGCCTGTGCTGATGCAGACATGCTGGATTTTTAGAGGGAAGAAACATGTAATATCTTTTGCAACATTCATAAATGTATGTCTTTGCAGGAGTTGGCTGGCTATACAGGTGGAGATGTGAGCTTTCTGAAGGAGGATTTTGAATTTCAGTTCAATAAGCAACTTCTCTGGGATTCGGTAATTGTTTTAAAGATATTTTAGTAATTGACCTGGACTTCATCTGGGTCTATTAAACCTATGTCTTATGCTTATTTTTCACTATGGATTAGGAAAAAGATCCTGAAAAATGTCTGGAGTAGATAACTTGATTTTGTTTTCTGGAAAATGGACTACCTTTATTTTTAACTTTCTGTTCCTGCTGTGTGCAATCATGTGAAAAGTGGGAATTTTGGAGAGAACTTGTTTCACAGTTAAGCATAAGAATTATTTTCTTTCCAGGAGTGATGTTGGTCATGTCTGTTCTTTGTAGTGTTTCTTAGGAGGGATTTTTCAAAAACTTTGGAAGTTTTAGAAAGGCTTAGAAGTTTTGAAACCTTCATGAATATTCTGAATAATCTTGGGTTAATTTTCTTTTTAATGGAAATCATGATTATATAACTATTCATCTTGGTATCATAGCATGTAATTATTTCTTGTGTGTAAAATTACTGGAAAAATGGGAAGACTGATTTCAACAGCATAGACTTAGTGTTAGGTGAAAATAAGGTTTTGAATTGAAATACTGAAAAACTGAAGTAAGAATTTCAACATATCCCAGGAATACTTCTAACTGCACTTAGAAAGAAGTTTTTTATCACCTGCAGATAGTGCACTAAATTATTCTCAGAGCTGAATGGGGAATTAAACAGCAACTTGCATCATGATGATTTAAATATCAGGGGTTATGATAATTTGCATGCAAAAGGTATTGACAATAGATCTCACTGTCTGGCAGTAGTACTTGTAAACAGGCAGCAAGCAAATGATTAACTCTGTTACAGTGATTTGAGTTGCAAGAATTAGTTTTTATAGATAAAGAGTAACTCTGTATGTTTATTTGATGTCAGTATAGTGAGTTGCAGAAGGTGATTTCCTTTAATTATAAGGTTAATTTGCAGACAGGTCATAATTGTACATTTTTGTCAGCTGCTTGTTGGACTTGGTTTCCTGTGGGTTTCAAATTGCCAGGAATAATTGATGGCAGCAGTGTTGTCTTACTTCGAGACATGAAAATTCTCAAGGAAAGAGGTGCTGGGTGAGGCTGAGTGCTCCCTTAAGCTGTTGTGGAAGTAGCATTTGGTTCAGATGTGCTGTATGGACTTTTTCAAGGCACAGCACTGCATAAAAGAAAGAGGGCAGCAGCCATCAAGAAAATCCTGTTGAAAATCTGACATACAGGGTGTGATACCCACAGGGTGTGAGCAGCTGTAACTCTGGGAGACTGATGGGAGCTCTGCTGGTTACTGGGTGATGAAATCTAGCTCACACTGTCAGGGAAATTAAGGAATAAGTACTGATAAACAACTTATTTTTCTCTCCAAAGGTTATTTCAGCATCACTCTGGGGTGGAATGCTGGTACCTATTGGAGACAAGCCATCCAGTATAGCTGACAGGCAAGTTTTTTAAATGTTTGGGTGTTTTTTTCACGGTCAACACAGGAAGTGCATGTAAAAATCTCTGCACAAGAGAGAACCAGTAGTAGTTCTGAGGAGAATAAAATGTTTCTGGTTAGCTACAATTGCATGTTCATACTCAAGCCATTTTCATATTGGGCTGGTAAAAATTTATAATTTGCTGTGTAGTAGCTCTGCCTGCCCATATTTATGGTTGCAAAATGATATTAACCACCTGCAAAATTCTGTAGCGGGCATAGGTTTATTCAGACACAAAGCCATATTGTCACTCTGCTCACTCTGTAGCCAATTTTGCCTTCTAATGCTGGTGTTTAAAGATCACATTACTAAAGCTGTTACAAAGTTACCTTTGAGTGAAGCATTAATTTAAATTTATCTGTATTTGCTAGGTTTTACCTTGGTGGACCAACAAGTGTGCGTGGATTCAGTATGTACAGCATTGGACCCCAGAGTGAAGGTCTGACACTTTTAAACCCCACTCCTCTGACAATACTGTAAATATTAATGTGTAACAGAGAGTCACAGAGAGTCCTTAAACTTTGTATGACCTGAAAATATTTACACTCACTCTGTACTTGGAGAAGTGTTATGGCTTTGAGCTGTTGTTACAGATTTGTTCACAATGGGGTAAAGCCAGGTAGTTCTTAGTCAAGCCATAATTAATTACTAATTTTGTAAACCGTGTGTGTGTTCAGACTTGCACACTTCCAGTGTGTCGTTTTAATTAGTAAGCAACCTTCAAGCTGGAAAAGTTCCCAAAACATGGTTACAGCAAGTCTCTGTTTGATAACAGCCTATGTTCAGGTATCTTAGGGGAAAGATAATCTGCTCAACAGAGGTGTTTGGAGAGCCAGGAGCTTCCTCAGTTCTATTCCTTACTCTGCTGCTGACTTGTTGTTATCAGTGGATTCAATATCCAGTTTATTTTGCAGTTAATTGTTTAATTGTATCCATTTATGTAAAATGTACCCATTTTTAAAACCAAGGAAAGTATTGCAAAAGTGTTCAGGAGGTCATTCTGATGAACTGCCATGAATAGGTGCATGCCTCAGGCTGTTCTGGTGAGGGAATAAAGAAAAATGCACTTCCCTTGGAAGGTTTAAAGAAAAGTGTGAGTGCTAATTTTTCTAACTAATAGTGGTGAGTTTGGAGAGAGTTAGAAGCCAATGGGAAGAGTTGTAAAGGGTAAAAGTGGAATGTAAAACAACTTAGGGGTGTGTTCTTGTACCTTTAACAACTGATTCTTTTAATATGTACCACAGTAAATGCCTTTATTCCAACGTTTGCCCAAACAGGTGATTATTTGGGAGGAGAAGCCTACTGGGCTGGAGGGGTGCATCTGTACACCCCTCTCCCCTTCCGGCCCGGCCGCGGAGGGTTTGGAGATCTTTTCCGAACACATTTCTTCCTTAATGCTGGAAATCTCTGCAATCTCAACTATGGTAAGACTTAACAGAGTAAAAACCCCTCTTCCCTTCATAGAAAATCACAAAGGAGAGCTGTTCTGTGTCTGTTCACTCAGAAGCACTTTGTTTACTGCATGTATTTTGGTGCCTGTCAGAAACCTGCTGCTTTTAACTTATATATTTGACAGATTACCAGTAGTTTATTTAGCTCACCCCATAAATTCTAGAACAACTTGTAGGAAAGAGAGCCAGGAGGGTAACGGTAGTGTCTGTGAACTGGTGATGTTTGCAGACCAGTGTGTAACTAACACTTGCTATCTTACACCATCTGAAGGGAGAATGAAAGATGATGTTTTAGTGGGGTTCTGCTGTTTACTTAAAGCTCCTAAAGAAAAAGTGGTGGCAGTAAAGGAGGGTGCGGTAGCTCGTGGGACTCTTTTTTCCCTCCCCTCCCAACTTTTTTCAAGATACATTTCAGTGTATTAGTGCATGACTTTTCAATATTATTTCAGTCAGTTGTAGAATATAGTGATATTTGATGTCTGCCTCACTTATGTAAGAAAGGTGACATCTATATGGGAGGGAAATACTTCAACAAACTTTAGAACAGTAGAGACCCACTAAATCATAGAATAAGTCTCAGAATGGTTTGCATTGGAAGGAACCTTAAAGCTCATCTTGTTCTCCCCCCTGCTGTGGGCAGGGACACCTTCCACTATCTCAGGTTGCTCAGAGCCCCGTCCGACCTGGCCTTGGACACTTCCAGGGATGGGGCAGTCACAGCTTCTCTGGGCAACCTGTGCCAGGGCCTCACTCCCTCACAGGCTACAGTTTCTTCCTCATATCCAATCTAACCCTCCTCTCTGTCAGTGTGAAGCCACTGCCCCTTGTCCTGTCACTCCAGGCCCTTGTCAAGAGTCTCTCTCCATCTTTCCTGTAAATTCCCTTCAGGTACTGGAAGGGAGCAGTAAAAACACTGTAGTACTCATTTCCTCCTCCTTGCTAGTAGGTACCGTGCAGTGGGACATAGAGACCAGCCAGCAATGCAGCTAAAATCGCAGCAGTCTGGTTCTAGTTCTGCTCTCTTGCCCTGCTGCTCATGCCTTGGTGTTTGACTGCAGGTGACGGTCCCCGGGCGCACCTGCAGAGGCTGGCAGAGTACATCCGCTGGTCCTACGGTGCCGGGATAGTGCTGCGCCTGGGAAACATCGCCAGGCTGGAGCTCAACTACTGCTTCCCCATGGGAGTACAGGCTGGAGACAGGTTGGTTTGGTACACCAGCTTCTTTAGAGGCTCCTGCACTCCTGTCTGCTTTCTTAGAAAGAATTCTGCTTTGTGGTTTTGTTTGTTCCATACCAACACAGACCTCTCGGTGCTGCTTTTCCAGCCCGCTTTATTCACCTTGGTTTCACAGTTGGGTTAAGACTTTGCTTCTCACGTGTCAGAGGTCATTAAAATTGAGAGCAGGTGTTGAAATGTATGAACAGCTGTGCAGCAGCATCATTGCTTGTGGGGAAGTGATCACTCAAACAGCTCGTGGGGTTTTCTTAAGCCATCTAAACCCAAATGATTGGATAAATACCTCGTTTAATATATTTGATAAATACCTAGTTTAATGTCTTTGCTTGAAAAATGAAAACAAGTTTATAGATAAAGAGGAAAGAAGAACAAATTCATTTGTTAGCAACCAATTATCCTACATCAAGCAAATATAGTATGCCATATAAAAGCTTCAGGAGGCCTGTGAGTATTGTGTGAGATATTCAGTCTTTCATACAGGAGCAGTATTATGTTTCTATGGGCAGTGTGAATGTATACTAGCAATTTCAAAATTATGGGCTTTATTTGGAAGTGTAAATGCTCCATATGGATGACAGGTTGTCAAAACATTTCTTTTAAAAGCCTTTGTCTGCTAAAACCTTGGGAATTTGGGGATAGGGAGAGTTAATTTTAATTTCATCAGTACATTTTATGTCACTTACACTGTTTATTATTTGTTTCTTTTCAGGATATGTGATGGTGTTCAGTTTGGAGCAGGAATAAGATTTCTATAATACAGAAATATTTTACATCAGTAAATGAAATTGGGCTCTGGAGATGAAATCAAGACTATAACATACTTCAAAATGGTCTTTTTTCCTTGAAATGCAGATACACAGCTAAGTGATTTACCTCTTGGACTCCACAAGAAACTACATTAAATAATTATGCTCTAAAGGTTCATTGTACTTCTGATTCTTATCAAAAATGGGAGAGTGTTTGTAGGAGTCTATCTTACAGCTTTTAGTTGTTGGTTTTTACTTGAGACATTAGAGTTGTGTCAGATACTGGCTCTTGGATATGGTTCATATCATTAGAGTTTTACTGGCCTGCACAGCCTTCCCTCTTCCAACCATAAGTCCTCAAAAAAGCTGTTATGAGTCAAAAATGATATCTTTTAATGGTTTTAAATGAATTAAAATGTTCTGATTTTAATATATTTCACTACTGTAAATCACCTCTGTTTAAATGCCTTCTACAATCTGAATTGCATACTGTAAAAGTTCAAGTCATCTGTCTAGCACAGTAAATACTAAAGTTATGATTTTTGAAAGGTTCAGAGCTCTGAACTTTGAGTGTTTTAATGCTCTCAGCAAAGCTGTTGATTTACGTCTTGCAAAAACAGCTTTTTGTAGCAGTTGCAAAAAGGGACTCCAGACATATGAACATGTGAAACTACCTGGATTCCCTTTGTGTCTCTCTGCTGACTTGTTGAGATGTTAATTTCACTTCCAAGGCACCCCTGGCTTTATCACTTGGGGTATATCCCAGTTTATAAGGATGGACTTATTCACTACTTTGGTCTTAACATCTCTGGAGGTAGTTGCATACTGATTATTTCTATATGTATCAATCCTGTGTGGTCATGCTGAATCTGAACTTCGAGTGCACTTTCCCTGCATCTGCATTCACATTCTTTTGTTGTTAAGTGTTAGTAGGTTTAAAACCACCATACAAAGAAGATTCTGGGAGAGCAGAGCAAAAATACACGAGCTATTAAACTCCTGATTTTTTCTGCTCAGCTAAAGACACAGCTTTGGACATGCTGGTGCTCTATTTGTCTTTGCTGAATGTGTCAGGACTGCCATGAAAGCTGGTTCCCAGTCACGTCAGCACTCAGACTCCACTCTTTTTAAAGAGAACACAGTTTTATACATTGCTTTAGCATTGGTCTGTATTGCTGTTGGTGTAATGCAGTAACTAAATCTGGTATAGTTGATAATTCTCTAAAATATGAAGGCTGAAAACTGGACTGCCTGGATTTGCAGAGCTCTGCTCGACTGAACATCCTTCCCTCCTTATAAAGTAGCAGCAGTAGGCTTACAGATGTTCAAAATTGTGTGAATGACAGAAGTCAGCTGTTTTCAAATAGCAAAACTTAATATAAAAAAAACTTTTTCAGTGTGTTTATCTAACAGATACTGTAGCAGGTACATATTTAACCAAGTATTTTTGATGACTCTTTTGTTGTTACGAGATAAAATATGAAACTATGTTAGGAATGTCAACAAATGTTACTAGTTTTTTTCCAGCACTATTAACACTTTGACATATAAAAATATTTTTAATGTGAATGTTTAGATACTAAAATACTGTTAGGGTTTTCTCCTAGTTGTTCAAAGTTAGCTGTATTGTGTTGCCTTAAGAGTTCTATTTTGTGCACACTGTGTTCTACTCAAGGCTGCTCAAGTGCCATTCTTTAATATGACACAAGAGTCCCAAGCTCAGCTGGCTGTTCGAGAGGGCTCAGCAGTGCTCTGAGCTGAGCAGGCCTGGGGGAAGAGCCCCAAACTCAGAATGCACACCACGCAGCAGCCAGGCCACAATTAAGCTTTGGGAAAACTCTGGCCTCTGTGAGAAGCAAGGCAGGAATGGAAGAAACTGCTGAAGGCTGAAGAGACCTTTGAGCACATCTTCTGACAGACCACGCCGTGCCACTCGCCAGAGAATTGTCCAGTAGGATAAAGGGAGCAGAATGATGTTCCATGAGCCTCTGCCTGGGTCACTGTTTTCCTGCTGGCATTGCACTAGATTGAAAAGTAACATTTTCTTACGGCATACCACAAGTGCACAAAAGCTATCCAGTCTAGAAAGTACTTCTGAATTCCTCTGGAAGAAACATCTAGATTTATGTGGTTGCTTCTATGGAATATTGGTATGATTAATATATTTCCATTTAAAATTTGCTGCAGAGGCCCGGATACTTAAAATGGGTAAGGCAGAAATCAAAATTCCAGTGGAAGCTGCTGGTAGTGCTCAGTGGAAGAACAGCTTTGGACAGATGTGAATCCACGTTCTTGGTGGCTGTGTTTCTGGCCAGAGTTGAAAGGATAGAAGGAGTAAGGCCAGAACTGTGATTCAGAAGCTTGGTGTTTGCTTAGATGGGCAGTTTGGAATATCAGTTTACCTGTGGAGTAGTGAAGATGCTCTTGCTCTTCAGGCATGCCACTGTTAGGGACAGCAAGGTGGCGAGGAGTGCCCCCAAACAGCCCACCTGGAACGTGCTCGTGGGCTCCTGATTCTGTGTCAGCAGCGCTGAGGCTGCAGGTCCCACCAGGTTGCAGAGTTCCTTCAGCTGTGATCCTCCTTCACTGCTTGCAGTCCTTTCTGGGGGCTGAGGGAGGCCTGGGGAGGAGAGGACTCTTTTAGGACAAGGTTTGAAGGGTCTCAGTGATGTGTCAGGGCACCCAAGAGCCAGTGAGAAGGTGGCAGTAGCATGTCAGAAGCATGGCCCGTATTTCCATCACCACTTCTAAGACCATGGGTGGTTTCCAGCTGTTCTGCTTATATAAAAATGTTGAAATTGCTCTTTATATTTGGAAATCTGGTGATATCAGGTGCTGCTAATGAGAAAGTTTCTGGGGGCTTAGGGGAAGGTAGAAGAGGAAACTTGGGAGGTTGAGAGAATGTAAGGGGCAGGTTTGCTGCATATTAAGAACACAACTGTATTTGATTTGAAATCGAAGCTTTACAAATAAATGACAATGCTCACCTCAATAATATGGGGGCATGCTTCAACGTAAGTACCTCTGCTGTCACTCTGTGCCTTTTTTAACACAAGTTTTGCTGCCAGTCTTTGCAGAGGTGTAGCAACTAATGTTTAGCACTTCTTACCTTTGCAAAATACCTGCTGGTTTTGTCAGGCATCTGTGTAGGAAGTGCTGCCCCTATTGTGCCCTTTGAGGGAAGTGTTCAAGTCTTTCTCTCCCACCTGTGATCAGACACACAGAAAAGTGAGGGGAGGTCAGGTTGGCTCTCCCTCTCTGGGCTGGGTGAGCACTCACATGATAAAGTGTGAACTTTTACTGTGATGTTACAGGGAAATAAAACACCATGACTCCTTTGTGGGACTATTAAGGAGTTGGTCAGATGTCTGGAAGATTATCCTAAACTTTTTGGGAGAGCATGAGAAAATAATCTCAAAATTACAGAATTTGAGTGTACAGTACAGTTTGTTCTGCTATTCTTGTCTTGTTTTCAAGAGGGCTGGAGCCTGCAGCCACAGCTTCAGTAGGAATCTCTTTCGGGAGAATTTTTGCACAGCGTCTCCACCATGGCAAACTTGTTGAAACAGTGGATGTGTGTTTTATGGGAGCAGTGATAGATTGCTGTTAGCAACTGCAATGCTGTTGGGTGATTTTACCTTAATTTGTGCTGAGTGCATCCTGTGCTTTCTTCTCTTGTTAAGCAAAAAATGCAACCCAGGCTGCAGCTGGTAGAGCCAAAGTCTGCATGGAGTAAATGGTCTTTGTAAGAGCTTTTCAGTTAAATGGAATACATAAGAGAAGGCACTCTGAAGCAAATCGGTGGCATCAGTTAGGTGGTACATTCCTACCTCAGTATTTAATAAATAACATTAACCTCGCCCCCCCCCAAAAAACCCCAAACAACGAAACAAACCCAAACACCAGCAGTCACACCCCCAGCACATTTTCATTCATCTGGCACACCAGGAAGAAAAATGAACTGTGTCTTGTGTCTTTAAAGTTTCTAAAATCTTAGAAAGTCAGTAGAGGTGGTGGTGTAATAGAACAAGACTGCAATGATTTGCTGGTTTAAGAAGTGGGTGAGTTTGCCTGGCTTCAGTATCTGAAGAAGAGAGCCCATATATTCAATGCCACTTATTTTGTGATACATCTAATTGCAGTAACCTCAGGCAGTCTAAAATTTTGAAAGCAGTATAAAATGCTATGAGGTTAAAATAAAGGAAGCAACACCTCTATCAAAAAGAAGGTGAGCAATGCTAAAATGAGCAAATGTGGATTCAGACTCTTAAATGTTCAGCTAAATATTAAAGTAGCAGTTCAGCACTGAAAATAAAAACAGATTTTAAACTAGGCTTAGTCTTTTCAATGTAATTCTCTAAAATGACATGTTTATGCTCTAGCAGTTTTCTTAATGAGTACACACTCATTATTGAAATATATATTCTTATAGAAATATATAGGAATCTCATCCCTAATGAGAGGAAGGTGCCACAGAGAATTTTCTGGCTGCTGAGGGCTGGTATCTCATTGATTATGGAGGGTTTAAACCACATAGCTGGGCTTGCTCTGAAGTGCAGCCCACTGAGCTGGTGCAGCAGCAGCTGTGGCCCTGTTAGTGGCCATTAGCCAGTTAAATCACTGCACACTAACACTGATCAAAGCAGGGGTGAAAGCTCTTCATTTCCTGTTTAGAAGAGCCCTATTTGTTTGATGAGTCCTAAAAAGGTCCCAGGTTTTGTTTTGGTGTTTCTGAAGTGTAATTGACTTTCTGTTGCCATGGGCTCTCTCTTGCCTCAAACAACCCTGCCTCCTTTCGCTTTGCAATATGCTGAATGCTTTTTCTACTTAGCTACAAATTGAAGCATTTTATAAATAGGTAGGACATCAAAGTCAGAGGTGAATGGATCTATCTGTGTGGCTTTATTTCAATTATTAAAAGACACTTTCTTTTAAGTGGTTACATCTTGGATGCTGTACTGGAGTCAGTGAAGTTTTATTTACCATTTGGTCTGTGTGTGTAAATTAACCAGTTTGTTTGCTTTCTTGCTCAAAGTTTGTACTCACACATTTTCTGTCTGCAATTTCATTTAAAAAATCTAGCATGAGAACTGATCGATTTTTATGGGTTTTTTTCCCCCAGAGGCTGGATGAAATGCTTTTTCCATGCTGCCTTAAAGCTAAATGTAACTTAAGACTTCAGTATGCATTTTATGAAATGAAAATGTCCACTCTGCTAGTCCTGTTGCAGATCAACATTAATGTGTAGGTTTAGCATGAATACAGGTTACTGATGAACTGAAGATGGAGCTTGCAATTTTAAAATGTCTCATGTGGCTTATGCCAGGAGAATGCAGTTGATATCCTTGCTAATTATTTAATTTTGCAGCGGGGTTTTGTAACTGGTATTGATCCCATCCTTGGTAAATTCTCATTTGCAGTCTAAAAGCCTCTGCTATGGGCAACACACTGTTGTTGCAGGAAGTGAAATTTATTTGTTCTTCCAAAGAAGCAGTTTCAATAAAGTTCACAGAAGTCTGCACTGCCATTCCGAAGAGTCTCTCCAGCCTGGTCAGTGTGACCGCCACTTCCCTTCTGCTGGCACTTGCCCTTGGGTGACTCCGTGCTCAGTCACACCAAAAAGCTTGGGCTGGGTGATTTTGGGTTTTGTTGGGCTGGGTTTTTCTTTCAGTTGCCAAAGTGACTGTAGAAAAGCAGCTGGAAGTGAGGGACAAGAGTGCGTCTGGGTGACAAGAGGGGATTAGCTCGGGTTAAATCTCTAGTGAAACTAACTCAGAAAACCAACTCTGCTGCCTTCTGCTCTGGACGAGTCCTGCAGTGTTGCTTCTGTGTCAGGTCAAGCCTGCAAATCTGTCCCATATAAGCTGGGGGCGCAGATCCTGAGCCAAGCTGTGGTGGTTTGAATGCGGTTCTTTGTTGGGGCAAGGGCTGCTGACAGGGACGCTGCTCGCAGGAGCACAGCCAAAGGTTGTGCGTGACTTCGGCGACCCGGCAGTCCCGTTAAAATCAGTGGGACCACTTCAGGGACTTAAACAGGATCAGAGCCTAACACTATAAACTCCTCAGGATCTGTTTTTAACGTGTATTCCACAACCCCCTTATCATGCTCCTGGCTGCTGTAAAGTGATAAGGAATAAGAAATTCTCCCTATGGGATCACAACCAAGTTTCTGGTTTGGGCCGTTTCTGTGCGCCTCCGGTGTCCCAGCACTGTTGCTGCCATCAGCACGGGGTGTGTGCACAGAAACGGCTTGGCAAACACAGAGCCTAGGGCCCCCTTCTCCTCGATCTTCCCACAGAGGAGATGTCAGACCTGACCGGCAACATACCAGGAGGAGAAGGCAGGCTGGTCTGATGGAAGGGGCGCATGGCTGCAAAATTAGGAGGCGCATCTGAATAAAGCCAGCAAGGAATTGCTGTGCCCTGGCCAATGGCACATGCTGAGCGTTTGCCCTCAGTTGTGTGCAAAATGCGGAATATATAAAACTGTTCTTAGGAAAGGATGTTCTTTCACGTCTGATCTTTGTGTACTTCAAGCCTAACACCACGCTGGTCCGGCTGCGGTGGGACCGGGGGCGTTTTTTTGCTGCAATGCTTTTTACCCACTTTTCTTGCACCCGCGTGGGTCCGGCGCACCAGGTGCCCCGGAGGAGGGGCCCGCCCGCCCGGCCGCAGGTGATGCTCGGGCGGGCTCCGTGCCCGCCCCCGGCCCCCCGGGGGGTGTCCACGGCTCGTCCCGCCCCCGCCTCCCGCGGACTTCCCGGCCGTGGCAGGGCGCTGTGGCTGCAGCGGTTCTCAGTCCTGCGAGCGGCTGTGAGCGCGCACCGCGGGCTGGCCGCGTTCGCTCGCTGGGCGAGTGATTCCCCGCTCCCGGGCTTGCTTCGGCTNCAGGATGAAGAAAGAGGAGTCGTTCCTGGGCAAGCTCGGCGGGACCCTGGCCAGGAAGAAGAAAGCCAAGGAGGGTGAGTTCGCCGGCGCGGAGGGAAGGAAGGAACGTGCTCGGGGCCGGCATGACTTGCGGCACCTCCGCCGTCCCGTCCCGCCCCATGCCGTCCCGTTCCTCGGTGGGAGCAGCGGCGGAGCCCCCGAGCCGCGCTTTGTTCGGCGGCCCCGCGGAGGGGCCGTGCCCGCCCTCCGCCCCCGAGAGCCACAGCGCGGCCGGGGACGGGCGTGAGGGGCGGCTGATAGCGATGGGNCTGGAACGATTGGGGGCGGCTGGCAGCGATGGAGAGAGGCTGGAGCGATGGGGAGCGAAACTTCAGCTCGTGTCGTACGTCTGGGAAGGTAACCCCAGAATCCGCTTTGTCCTATAAAATAAATTTCTGGTAACCAGCGAAACTGTGGCTGTCGTTTTCTTGTGGTCTGAGAGTTGAGGAAGCCACGAGGGAACGATTAAGTCCACCGGTGTTTCGTTCCAGGTCTGCTTCATCCATAGGCTTTATGTTGGTGCAGGTACTTTGCCCAGAGTGATTTTCATAACCAGATACATCCATCCAACCCACCTCGCTCTCAAGGACTCCGCATGGGCACACACACCCCAGGCTGTACGAGTGTGTCCATGTGGGATGTCACTGCTGGCGCCAGCTGGGCAGGGCGGCGAGAGCCTCACCTTCACTGCAGAGAGCCTGGAGAAGTTCCCCAGGCCGAGCCCAATGGACCAGCACCCGCACTGCGGGGCTCAGCCCCTGCTGCACACCCCGACCTGGGGCGTGGGCACGCGTGGGAAGTGTCCCGGGAGCCGCCGGCCCTCGCCAGGGGCTGTGCGGAGATAGCACCGTTGTTGCTGTTGTGGATAGGGAGGCGTCTCATTGCTAGACTTGATAAAGCTGGCCCGGTCCTGAATACGCAAAGCGTGCCCTTCCTCTGAGCGCACTGTCCTCCGGGGATGGTGTGTGCTGTTCTCTTCGGCTTCCCCGACTCACCAGTACTGGTTTCTGTGGAGAAGCTGCCTCCATGCCATCCCCAGACTCCTGGCGTCTGCCAGCAGGAAATCTGTGTGTCCTCACCCTATGGCTTAATGCAATTGTGACTTGATGGCTGGTTCAAACTGGCCTTGGTTTTGCCCTAGTGTCTGGTGTGTGTAGGGTAGGGATGCAACTCAAGTTTCAGCCTCCTTTCAGCTGGCTGTTGAGCACATTTGGCCCATATTGAATCTATGAATTGCCAGCAACATTCAGAAGACAGCTTTTTAATATTTAAAAACACAATATTAGGCCTTGAAACCTGGTTCAAGGGAAATCGTTTCCCTTTCCTTCTGCTGGCTGTTTGGTGTGGCTTACTGGTATTTCCTTTATTATCTATTTTTAATCAAGTTTCCCTGACGCGGTTCTTCTGAGGAGCAGCAGAAGCGGTTGTGCCTTCCTGAGATGATCTCATTTGCTTCCGAAGGAAGATGGTGGAAAAAAACCTCCTCTCTGGCAGGGGTGCCGAGCACGTGCTCCAAAAAAGTGCATGTCAAAAGTGGCCTCTAAGCTGAAACAGGTTGGCAGCTTCCCTTTTTAGGCATTTCAACGTCACTAGGCCGTGTTCTTGAGGTGCCCACTTTTCAGCAGGGGCCCTCCGCTGGATTCGCTGAGTTTGCCTGTGGTTTGACTTACTTGGGTGGCCACGGCTCCCTGTGGCAATGGAAGGGCCTCTTTTGGTTGCTGTGCCTGGTCCTTAGTGGGGAACCACATCAAAGCCTGAGAGCTGCGCTCCTGTCACTGTGATGGGGAGGAAGCAGCAACACGAGGGGCAGCTTTTGGTGTGAGTATTCCTTCCAGTCTGAGATGCGGCTGTCGGCAAGCCTGAGGAGCCGCTGGTGGGTGTGACATTCCCCGCGGCTGCAGGCGGCCCAGCCCCTTTGCTGCGAAGGGAAATGGCTTTTTTCCCTTTGTGGAGCAGCTCTCCGGTGGGGGCTGTCCCAGCCACGGCTGTGCAGCGGGAGGGAGCCAAGGGCTAAGCGATGAGCTGGGGGGTCTGCGCCAGGGGGAGAGGCGCTGGAACGTCGCTTCTGTTAGGGCCTGGGCAGCCCCAGGAGCAAATTTCAGGGCTAGAAACTAATTTTTTTTTAATGTGAGTGTGGAGGAGAAGTAAACTGGAAGCTCCTCTGAGAGGCGTTCCTTGAATGAGTTGCTAGACCTTACAGGAGCCGATGTGGTCAGCGTTTCCCCATGTGCTCAGCCCTTGGGAATTCCTGGCATCCCTCCAGGTTTCTGCTGGGTTTCCCTGAGGGGACCAGCAGAGGTCAGGACGATCTTCCCAAAGTAAATCCTGCCCTCTCCGTGGCAAACGGGAGTGCTGGCTGCTCATCTGCCACAGCCTGAAATCATCCTTGCCTCTTCTGCCTCCATCAGCACCAAAAGCTCCAGCCTGAGGGCTCTTTATACGTTCTGCTTGCATTCTTTGCTTTTGCCTGTCTTTCTGTTACAGCTGTCAGTATCCCAGCTGTGCTCATTCAGTGACCTTTACGGGGTCTGTGTGACAGCTAAAATCCACTTATAGCAATCCTTCCCCTTTTTGTGCACAACTTCTGAGCCACGCAGCTCAAAGCTCCTTGTAAAGCTACTGAGAAGGTTTTCATGCCTTTAATCACAGGTCATGAATAACCACGATGCGTGGCTGCCGACTCACGAGCATCTACATTTAATTTTTTGGGATTTTTTTGGTAAATTAATTCCTAACTTGCTGCAATGAGTTTTTGGAGAGGCTCTGTGGGGAGAGGAGAGTTCATTAGGCTTGTCAGGGTGGCCAGTGCGAGCCGCTGCCCTGGCCGTGTGACAGGAGGCTGAGGGAGGTTCGTAGTGGGCTGGTGAAGGTCGCTGTGGCAGCATCCGAGCTCTGTGATTCAGCGTGCAAACAGCTTTGCTGCTGCTCTTGCCTTAGCAGTGTGCTGTGATGCTTTGGGGGTGTGCTGGTAGGTGAGGCAGGGTTAAGACTCTGGTCAAATTCATCAGTGGTTTAAGTCAAGTTCTGTACATTGCTTAACTGGTTGAATTTCTACCCCAGACCTCCGCTTTACAGTTACACTTAGTATTTTTCTGCATTTTTATGTCTGAACAGACTTTTTGGGCAGCCCTGACTCGAGAGCAAGAGCAGCTCATGGGGAAGCCGTTTTTACCCTGGTTTCCTATGGAAGGTGGGTGAGTGATCTCACTGTCTGTTTGGCTCCTCCCTTCCCCTTCCTTCCCAGGAATATTTTTAACCCCTAGTTTGGGTAAAAATGCCCCAGGGAGAAAAGTCTTGCTGATTATTAATGCCTGCAGGCTGTGTCAAAATGGGTCACCAGTGAGTACAGGAACACTTCAGAGGAGTCCTGCAGCAGGAAAACTGGCAGATGAGCTCAACCCTACCATGCTACTACTGGAGAGCTGCCAGGGCAGGGACTTGGCCAGAGAAAGGACGGGAAAGGCCATGGAGAGCGTGGAGGGAGATCTGTGTTCCTAATCTTACAATCAGTCACGATGCACATCCTTAGATGTGCGGGATGTGTCCGTTCCAGTGCTCTGCGACCACTTTGGTGTTTACTTCTCCCCCTGTCCCCCAATTAGGGCACGTGGAAATCTGCAAGTATCTAAGTTTGCCTGGTGTTACTGTTCCGTGGCTGCGTCTTGGTGTATCTGAGGTTTACAATAGATATGAGGAAGATGTTGTTCCCTGTGAGGCTGGTGAGGCCCTGGCACATGTTGCCCAGAGAAGCTGTGGCTGCCCCATCCCTGCAATTGTCCAAGGCCAGGTTGGATGGGGCTCTGAGCAAGCTGGGATAGTGGAAGGTGTCCCTGCCCATTGTAGGGGAGTGGAATGATTTGGGCTTTAAGGCCTCTTCCAACCCAGACCATTCCCTGATTCTGTGATTTTGGTCTTTCAAGATGTGCCACCTGTTCAAGAGCTCCAAAATCTGCTTTAAATACCTTAGAAAACTGTTGGGGTGCTGTCAGGGCCTGTAGAGGATATGATTTTTAAGCCAGATGATTCCTGAGCTGCTTTTCAGATTTTGTAAAAGATACTGTTTCAGGTAGTGCTGTGCTTTGACTTCATGTGCAAAAGGAAAATGGAACAAATCTGCGCTTTCCTGTTTGTCAGAGGGATGTTGCTGTACTGAAATAAAGGAGGGGGTTTGCTGCAAGCCTCACTCCCAGCCTACTTGCAAAGCTTGGTTTTCCTTTCCCCATAACACACTGTATGAAAGATCTGGGCAGCAGGTGTTTGGCTAAATAAGCTCTCTATTATTGTATCTGTGTGTGTGTGTATAGCCTGTGCGGGGGAGTCAGTGAGAGAAATAAAACAGAATCGATTGCCTAGCGTTGTGTCCCAGTGACATGACTGAGGGTGGGCACAGGGGTGAGAAAACTGCTCCGGAAAAGTGCCATTTATCTGTGCCTGATGAAGTCAGCAGGAGAGGGGAACGAAGGAGAGAGAGGACAGGGCTGTAGAGGGCAGGATTATTGCAACAGGAGCTGGGTAAGGGGGAAGTTTTGTGCATATCAAGGGAGGCTGAAGTGCTGTTCCTAGGATCTGTGTCTGGGCGTTGCAGTGAGATGTGCTGATGGTGTCTCACCCCCTTCTTAATTTACTTTCCATACTCACAGGGTGTGGTGGTGAATTTTTAGGCAGATGGAGAGACACATACAAAATGTGTAGGGTCTAATTCTGTGTTCACACAAGTACTTTTGCTGCAGACTGAGAGGATGCTTGGCTGGAGGAGCGTGTCTGTGCATTGTGATGTGCTACTGCTGCTGAAATACCCCCACAGAAGATGAGATGAGTGCTGGTTAAGTGGAATTACTTGCTCTTTAAGAAAGGAATTTGCATGTAGCTATATTGAAGCTACATACTGTTCCAGACATGTGTGTATATATAGAAAGTCTGTGCAAACATATCAAGATTCATATTTCAAGCTCAATTTATTATCCTTTCTACCACTAACTTACACAGACCTAAACTTCCAGTTGGAACCTGTGATGCCTAATTGCTGTTTCTCCTGTAGGGCTCAGGCCTGACCAGGTCTGGTTTCAGTCTTGGTAGAACAGTGCTGGTTTGGGTTCTGTGTTCTATTCTGGCAAAAGCTGTACTGGGAATATAGTTTGTGTCAGTGTCTCAGCTGAAATGAACTTTACATGCACAAGAATTGTGCTTTTAACAGTATCATAGCCCCCACGTTTTCCTCCTGTAGCTGCACTTAGGCTAGGGTGGTTCACCCACTGCAGCTTTAGGTACAGTCTCCTGGTGAGGCAAGAGAGTTTGGAATTACAGCTCCAAGTTTTCTTCCAGACAAGGATGCAGCAAGACACACTAAATAGCTCTGTAGCTCTTCAGCAGTGTGTTGAAGAAATGCCCTGCCTTCCTTTAAGGAAAACAGACATTTAAAGTAATTTTATTTCCAGAGTTGCCATCTTTAAAATAAGATTCATTGTAAGAATACTGACAAGCTTCATCATAAAACCTTAGCAGGGTGGTTATCAACACTTCCAGTTTTCCAAAACCAGAAATCCAGTCCTTTTCTTCTTGAAGTCTACCCTTATTTCAGAGCAATTGTTCCACGATAGCTGTTTTAATTTCTTCTAAAGGATTTATTAATCATGACAGCTGGAGAGAGACTTTTAGAAGGGGGCATCTGGCTGTTTCTGTTCCAAGGAATGAGTGGGTGAGAGCCCTGTGAGACTCTGAGGTATGGAGAGGTGCACATGGACTTGATGGGAATAAGGGGAGCTGCAAAGCTGCAACTCAGGGAAAGTCTGTGTGAAGGAGGGACTCTTGATCTCACTGGTGAATCTGTGCAGGGACATCAGGCTGTCTTCTGCAATGCATTATCCTAGTTACATGAATCCTACTGATTGTGTGTTCATGTTTATAAGAGTTGTGACATTTGGATCACTGTTAATATACATGCATCCTCCTGATTTGCACATTGGCAGTAGGGCAGTCCAGAAGAGTGAGTATAGCTATGCAGAGCAGTGCTAAATGCCTTTTTAGGTACTTCAAGAACTGTTACAGGCCAGCTGATCTGCAAACAGATGAAGCTGGTGGAGTTTTCCAATGCACTGCTCTGAGCTTTGGATTGTACTTTGATGTTAGGAGATTTGGGAGATTAGCTGGCAAGCTTTTTTCATTGCAAAAGCATGTCAGAACAACTTGCAGCTAAGAGATCCAGGCTTATGTGGTCTGAGGCAAACCCAGGGCAAGGCAGACTCTGCTGGTTGGTGGAATTGGTGTTTCAGCAGCCCCAGCTTTGCTGTTCAGCTGGAAGGAACTTTAGTGTGTGTACCTTGTGCACACAGGCGTCATGGTCACAGCTGAGGAGATTCAGGTTTGTAGCTGTGGAAGTCCAGCAGAGCTGCTACTTCAGAGCTGCCCACCTGGGATTTGGAGGCCAAGTTGCTGTCAGTTTTCAAAAGGAGCCAGTCAAGTGTACAAACCTCTCAGGCATCGCTGGAAACCTTGGCCTGCAGGATTCCTGAGGCTGTCTCTGTCAGGGTTCCTGGGATATGATGTCTCGAAGGGGAGTGTGACCATACAGAGACACTGAAATGTATCACTGTAACATCATCGGTTTGTGATCCTTGTCACTCCAGCAGTGCAGGAGGGGCTGTGTGTGCCTTCTCAACCCTGGAGTATTGTTCTCTTTTCAGCCCTCAGGCTCCTCTTGGTCATTTCAGGAGACCTGGAGGTCAGCAAGGAAGAAGGAAGGGAAATCAACCATGTTGCCCAAAGGCTTCTCCTTGTGCCGACCTCTGCTCGTTAGAGCAATCGTAACTTCATCGCACCTCCAGGTTCTTTGAACTAACAGGATCTGGATGTTTTGTTACAGAAGCCAACTACCTGAAGGTCACTGAGGTGCCTCCAGCGAATGATCTGACCTGTGCCAGTGTCAGGATGAGGATGATGGCACCAGCTCTGTTCTGCTCAGCTCTCACAATGTCCACGTGCCTTGCTCTGAACAGCCTTGAGCTCTCGTGCACGTTGACCTTGGTAGTTGCTTATCCCCACCCTCGTGCACCCTCTGCCTGCTCTCTGCCTGCTCTGTGAGAGGTGTTGTGGACGTGCACTGTCACTGATGAAGCTCAGCTTTTCTTCTCAGGGCACAGCCCAACCACCTGAGTTGTTACTCTCACTTACAAGGGTTGTGCCTCCGTGGCAGGTTTTCCCTGGGGTCTGTATGGTGTGTGTGGACTGGCCCTTGCTCTGCCTGCTGGCCTGGTAGAGGCCTTGTGCCTAGAGGAGAGCTACAGGTGTCCAGAGGAGGCTACTGAGATGGTGAAGGGCCTTGAGGGGAAGTGTTATGAGGAGCAGCTGAGGGCACTGGGTCTGTTCAGCTGGAGGAGACTGAGGTCAGAGCTCACCAGGGGCTGCAGCTCCTCCTTAGGGGTAGCAGAGGGGCAGGCCCTGATCTCTGCTCTGTGTGACCAGGGCCAGCACCCAGGGAAGGGCTGGAGCTGTGTCAGGGGAGGGTTAGGGTGGGTATCAGGAAAAGGTTCTTCCCCCAGAGGGTGGTGGGGCACTGAACAGGCTCCCCAGGGAATGGGCACAGCCCCAAGGCTGCCAGAGCTCCAGGAGTATTTGGACAACAGTCTCAGGGACAGGGTGGGGTTGGTGGAATGTCCTGGGCAGGGCCAGGAGTTGGACTTTGATGCTCTGTGGGTCCCTTCCAGCTCAGGATATTCTGTGATTCTGTGGTGGCTGTAGGATACCTGCCTCTGGTTGGTGTCACAGGCTGCATCAGCACTCCTGCCCTGTGCTGAGGGAGGTGTGAGTCCTTGTGGGGAGGAGGACGGAGGTGGAAGGGAATGAGGGGGAGTGTGATCAGTGGGACAGCACCACTTTTCAAGGGGTTCTGCCAGTCTGCCTTCAGGAGGAGTTCCTGAACTTGGGTGCTGGAGCTCTGCTCAGGACGGGATGCTCAGGGGCCATGGGCAGGGGGTCTAAACCAGAAATTCTGTGTGAGCAAACCCTGTTTGCCTTTGGGAGGGGGCACAGCACTGGTGGGAAGTGGGAACAGAAACCTCTGTGTTGCACAGCTAATAGGCCAATGGCCAAGTGATCTGTGTCTCCAGGATGAAGCATATTGTGCTCAGGTATAGATTTCCTAATTTGTACTCTTCCGATGGCCAAGTAGATAGCTGCAACCTGAAATTCGTGACTTCTGTTGTGTATGTCTAGTTTGGCTGGAAAAGTATGATGGAAAACACGTGGTGTCAGCCTTTTGTAATTTGAATCCTGTGAAGCCTTGCTCTGAAAACCAGATGTGGAGAGAACATGCACACCTGGCAGCGTGTACTGGGAGCAGTGGGTCTGTATGCTCTGGGCCCTTAAATCATCGTCACTTCCTCCTGGAGGAACAATGGGGCTCCTAATTATAAATCCTGTACACTGATTTGTTTCCATGCACTCTCTGCAGACTCCTCTCCAGAGGCCTTAGGCTGAGAGGGGAGGCCATGGGATGGGATTCTGGTTTTGGCTTTGCTGGTGGTGAGCAAACTGGGAGTTCAGTTCTGCCTCTCAATGATTGTTTCTCCAGGTCAAAAAAGGTTTCTTTATAATCCCCAAGACCTGTCTGGCAATCAGATATAGACTTTTATAAAAACTCTTTTCAACGTATGCTGCATGCTAGTTATAAAACTAGCAAACTGTTCTGGCTCCTGGAATGCCAGCTCCTTCTTTAGTACTTCTTTCATTGTGTGATTGAATCATAATGAAATCCACTGAAAAAAGAAACAGTGTATTTTCCATTATAGCTGCCATATGGCCTTATTGCTAATTTTTAATTAGCTGTGGGATGGTTGCATACACAGTTTATTTGGAGTAAGGAAGGAGACTGAGAACTGGATGAGGAGATGTCTGCATAGAGGCATGGTGCCTTTTTTAGTGTCTTTAAATAGAAGAATGTGTAATCCCCAGAAAGTGTTGTTCTGCTAGGTCTGTTTGGCAGATGCATGCATTTGTGCTGTTAAACAGATGCAGACACTTCTGTAATTTTAAAATAGAGTAGTGTTTACTCTCTGGCTTGCCTAGCCCAGCAGATGGATCCGGGGGCTTTGCAAAATTGACATGATTTTTTTTTCAAAAATGACAGGAAAAAGTAACCACTCGCACTTTGCACGTAACATTCTTGCACGGGAACAGGGTCATAACATTGTACCTTGGGATTACTGTTCGCCTTCTTGCCCGTGTGTGGCTCCCAGTATTTTGACAGTGAATTGGTTCCACTGGAAAATTAGGCCTGGTAACACTACAGAATTTGATCTGACAGGAATCTTGATGCTCTACTTAGAATCCTAGAGTTGTTTAAGTTGCAAAGGAAGATCATTGAGTCCAGTCGTTCCCCCAGCACTGCCAAGGCCATCCCTAAATCACGTCCCCAAGTGCCACATATACAGGTTTTGTAGCTACCTCCGGCAGTGATGACCCCAACACTTCTTTGGGGAGCTGTTCCAGTGCTTGACAGCCCTTTCAGTAGAGACATTTTTTCCTCATATCCAACCTGAACCTCCTCTGGTGCAACCCAAGGCCATTTCCTCTTTGTCTCATCATCTGTTCCCTGGGAGCAGAGCCCAACCCCCACATGGCTGCCCCCTCCTGTCAGGGAGTTGTGCAGAGCCAGAAGGTCCCCCCTGAGCCTCCTTTTCTCCAGGCTGAGCCCCCCCAGCTCCCTCAGCTGCTCCTGGTGCTCCAGACCCTTCCCCAGCTCCCTTCCCTTCTCTGGACATGCTCAATCTTTTCTGCCATGAGGGGCCCAAAACTGATTCCAGGATTTGATCTGCTCCCTGTCCTCCCTGTCCTTGTCTTCCAGCTCTGGGGCTGGGTACAATGAGAACAACCAGTCTGACTGTTTAAGACCGAGGCAGAGAAGGCACTGAATACCTCAGCCTTTTCCTCAGCCTTTTTCATGATGTGTCCCCACTGCATCCAATAAAAGGTGGAGGTTTTCCTTAGCACTCTTTTTGCTGCAGATGCATTTGTAGAAACATTTTTTATTGTACTTTATGGCAGTGACTACTTTAAGTTCCTAGTTGGGCTTTGGCCCCCTTAATTTTCTTCCTGCATAACCGCATGACATCCTCGTAGTCCTCCTAAGTTGCCTGCCCTCCTTCAAAGGTGATAAACTCTTCTTCTGAAGAATGTCCAGCCTTCCTGGACCCCTTTGCCCTTCAGAACTGCCTCCCAAGGGACTCTGTTCCCCTTTGAGACAGATGTACCCCATCTGTTGCCAGCAGGCTTTGTGTCATGCAAACTGACCCATGACCAAAAAAATCCAAAATTCAAGACCCTAAGCAGACTTGGAGCCAGGTATTGATTGATCTGTTGGCTCTTCCTGTTATTTCCCTCATTGTTCTCTGCAACTGGAAGGATAGGTAATTAAATTAGGTAATTAAATAAGCTTGGGTAATGGAGCCCTATCATTGGGAAACTGGATTTTAACTGCATCCAGGACATCATGCTGCAAAATGGTCCTGCTGTGCCAGGAGCAAACCAGATAAAGCAGATCTGATGCTGTCTACCACACAAACTGGTTGGGTTTTATTCTTGCATGTGGAAGGGAAGAAGCAGTCGTGACTGACCTTACGTAATGCAGCAACAGTCCAGCTTCAACCTGAATTTTGTAGGTCCTTCCAAGGCAGGTTTCTCTGATTCTGTTCTCTCGGTTTCTGAGTTTCACTCTGTTTCTGAGTTTTTTGAGGGTTCCTTGGCAGGGAAAGAGAGAGATGGTAATGGGAAGGTGAGAGGGGACTGGCCTTAGTGTTCAGTCTATGCTTTGTGGTTGAGGGAGAAAGTTATATGTTTGTTTCCACGTTTCCATCTGGTGAAAGAAATTTTCACTTCTAGTGAGGGATTTTTCTTACCGTGAATGGCATTAGGTGTAGGTGCTGTAGTACCCAGAATCTCACTGGAAGGCATCCTCAGTGGATTCCTTCATTTGCTGTTGATCCAGTGGTTGGTAAGGGGGGTTCTCCAAGACTGCAAAGACAATTTGAAACTGCCTGAGCTGGGGAATTCCACTCTTGCACTGAGTGCACAGGAGATGGGCCCTGTTGTTTCGGCGGGGTCGGGTAGTTTGGCGTGTTGCAGCATAGCTGGCCAGATGATTCTCTTTGGGGAAGGTGAAAGATTTCGTATCCATTGTAATCATTGTCAGAGTAAGAACAGATGCAAGAAGAGGATGGGAAAGATCCTCCTGGCTACACCTGTGTTGTGTGAGCTCTTTGTCTCATGGTCTGTCCTGGGCTGTGTCCTGTTAAATGTCTGCATCAGTGCCCTGGAGGAGGTGATGGAGCTGGTGACACCGAGCTGGGTGACCCTGAGGGCAGGGCTGCTGTTCAGGGAGACACGTAAACAGACAGGAGAAACTGGCTGGCAGTCTTCTCCAGTCCTGTAAGGACAAGTGGAAAGTTCTGCTCTGGGGCAGGAGGAGAAGGAAAAGAAGCCCTGAGCAAGCTGGTCTGAGCTCAGAGCTGGCTCTGCTTTGAGAAGGAGGTTCAGCTAAAGACTCCCTGTGGGCGTTTCCATGCTCTATTGCCCAATGCACATGTGGCTCCCTGGCATCTTAGATGCTTCCAAGGCTGGACTAAGGGCTTTTCTTAAACATGGAAGGAATGAAGTTTTACTGGATTAAGCATTATTGGATTTACGAGCACGTGAATGCAACACTGTGCAGTGGAATTGTGCATCTCATCACAGACGTTTTACTGGTTTTTCAATGAGATGCCAGCAATAGTACAGTATTTTTTCTTTCTTTTTTGCCTGTCTAATCTACTAGTGAGGAGAAAAGCAGGGATTCCACTGGGCTACTGCTCTGGCTGCTTCTTTTGGGAGGGTGAGTTGGAGAGGCTGTGTAGTTAGGAATCTCTTTTGGGACTGACCTGTAAATGAGCTTGAAAGTCTTTAAGATGTCTAGCACCACTGAGACACCACCTTCTCTAGCTCACAGGACCTGGCATTACCAGTATAAAGGCTTTAAAAGAGATCACAGAAAGCTAGAACTGCAAATCCTGTAAAACTTTTGTTGTGCCGAGTAACTAAACAAATGAAAACAGCTGCAGGTCTTTTTGATACTTCATGAAATGTGATGCTTTCTTGTGCTTTGGACTTGTTTTGATCTGATTCTTTGGCTGGCTCTTGTTTCATGATTACATTTTGCTATCTCTCGAGGGCTGTGCTTGGGAGACTGGACTGGAAAGTCAGTTGGAGGGCTCCACTCTTTGTACGTAAGTCTTCAGCGGCTCCATTAGGAAATGCTGGTGTCTATTTCTTACTTAAACCTGGCAGAGTTAAACATCTGAATGCTTTTATGGCAGCCACTGTCTCCAGTGTACCTTCCCTTCATGGACTGGCTTTTATCTGACTGTGGGCTCTGAGTTCCAGACTTTTACTGTGAGGTCTGTGGTGCTTTTCACTCAAGTGCTCATCTTGACAGGCTCCTCTGGTGCTCAAAGCAACAAGTGAAATAATTTCCCCCATATAACATGTCTGGAAACCACTGAGAAAAATCCCTTGCATTTTGCAGCATCTACTTACACAGATCTTTCACCTCAGTTTTAATACACTGCTTTACTGCCCTGAGTGCAGGTAGGACACAGGAGGGGTGGAGCTGGGCATGAGCAACCTCGGGATATGGTACACTGAAAACTGTGTATTGAGTGTTTAGGGTAAAGCTTCTAGTTTGGAGCATGGCCTGTCCCAAACTCTGAATGTGTGTGTCGCAAACAGAGTTGCTGCATGTGAGTGTTTTTCAGGGTTTTCCTTGTCTTTCTGGGTGACATCTGGGCAACTGCAGCAGTGAGGCATGTGCACTTTCTGTGGTCTGCAGAACCATTTATCTTGCCTTGTTCTTCCTGTAGAATCATGTTGCACGAGCAAAATAGTTGCTTTTTTTTTGAAATGCAAGTCATATCTGTAGCCTCCTTTCCATCCCCCTGAAGTCTGGCTGCTGAGCTCTGTGCTGGCAGCTGTGGAAGACGGAGCCTTGCTGCTGCTCACCTGCCATCAGTGCCTTCAGAAGTGAGTCTGTTACTCTGTACTTCTCGTGACATGTCCAGAAGAGCAAACAGCATTAAATGTTCTCATATTTGCACAGTAGATTACCTGTGGTCGTGGTGGTGGGAACCTTTTCATCCTTTGTGTGAAGGATATGGGGAGAGCAGGAAGCTGAGGCAAGTAAAAGTGACTTGGGCAGAAAACTTAAGAGGGGTTCATTCACGTACCTACCTCCAAATGAAGTGTCAACCCATGTGGAGGAGGTGGAAGGAAGCTGGTGGAGGGATGGAAAGCTGGTTACTTGTAAAATGTGCTAGCCTGAGCTGCAGTTAGTTTTTTTTGAAGGTGAGTGTTCTGCTTGATAAAGTTTGCAGGGTTAGATGTGTGTGTGGGATCCAGGGGCAGAGCTTGCAGGAGGCTGTAAACCAAAGTGCTGTTTTCTCCCAGATTTCTTCATGGTGCAGAAGACAAGAGCTGAATGAGTGGATTGGGTGTCTCTATTCCAGAGTAGTGCTGTTAGCTCTGCTTCTGACAGCTTCTGCTGTCTCTCCCTTGGTGGTTTGCTTTCACTGGACCCATTAAATATGGATACCTTAAGCAGTGAGTTGATTGTTGTTTCTGAAGTTGCTTTTGGCTAAAGGAGCCTTGTTGGTGCTTGGCACCTTGGGGAAATCAGCCTGCTTCATTTGGGATCTTGGGCTGTGTTCCTAGACGTGAAGGTGCTGTTCCTTTACCTGCTTGTGCCCATCAGCTTTGGTTGTGGGAGCACACCAAAGCCTAAAAGAGCACCAAGGACTCTCTAGGAGAACACAGTATTTCAAGGAGAATGGATGGCAGTGAATTTAAAATGCCTTGAAGGTTTTCTACTTGGAGTGGACACAAGCCCAAAGTCTCCTTCAGTTCTTTCCTTTTCTTACCAGACTTTGTCTTTCCCTCTGCTCTCATTCATCAGATTTGACTCCACATCCTCCTTTCAGCTGGGAGTTGTTCTGGTGCTCATGCAGTATCCTTGGGAGAACATAACCCTCCACCATTACTTCGTGGGGAGAAATGACCCTTCCTGTGTAGGGAGGGAGTTGCACCTGGGGGAGGCTGAGAAAGTACATTCTCCCCATTTTCAAGTAGAACTTGTGTGCAGAGGGAGGAGTGTGGCTTTCCCTGGCTGCTTTTCGGGTTCTCTCCAGCTTCAGTTCTTGCCTGGCTTTTCCCAGTCAAAAAACTTTGGTATTGAAGCAGTCTGTTCAGGACGAAGCAAGTGCATGTCCTGGAGTGTAGCAGCTGGGTAGCTGTGGTGTGATGATGGTGCTTGGGAGAGCTGGGTAAGGGGTGGGTACTTTAGAGGAGAGAAGTGTTGCTCCATTTCAGGCAGGGAGAACAAAATGTCCGAACTGTTTGCTGGTCGCTGCTTAAAAACGTGCTTACACCTCTCAGGCACGAGAAAAGGTGATTACAAAGATGTGCCATTTTCAAAGCTGTGGGATTGCCACTGTGAGGGCAATGCAGGGAGACTGAGGCAGAGCTGACCAGGTCAGCAGGTCAGTGTATCTGCTCTGTATCCTACCAGGTGTCCATCTATAACCTCCTAAAGTGTAACTTTACAAATACTTCAAAGCACCGTTATTGTCCACACTCGTATTTCTGCTGGTTGGGGCCAGAGGGGTTTTTTTGTTTGCTTGGGTTTGTTTGTTTGTTTTTGTTTGTTTGTTTTGGGCTTTTTTTTGAGTTTTTTGGTTGGCTTTTAAAATTAATTTTGCCCAGCATTAATGTTTGTGTGTTTACACAGCGAAAGTTAACTTTATATTTTTTTCCCTTTCTTATCTGGCTAGTTTTCAGACACACTGTTTCCCTGCTCTGTGACATAATGTGGCTTCTGAACCACTAATGCCCGCAAAAGGAAGGGGTGAGTGGCAGGTGGGGCTCAAGATGAAGTCTGAGTGCCTCCTTGCCCTGATGGATCCCTGCCTGAGGAAGACAGCAGCATAACTGTGGCTTAGGGCAATAATGAAATGAGAAACAGCAAAATTACGAATCCCACGTTTGACTTTCAACTTTAGTTCTGATGCCTTGAGTGGCTACCTAGAAACAGCAACTAGAGAGGAGTAGGGCAATAAAGGTAGGTATTTATTTGAAAGGCCTTCAAAGGCACACCCTGGGGAGCCAGAGGCTGCTTCCAAAATGGACCCCAAGATGGACAACGAGTCACAAGTTCTTCACACTTTTATAGGTTTGGGTCATTTGCGTATCAGCATAAATTCACCAATTAAAACTTTAGCTAATGAGGTAATTTCTTCAATTTCTCCACCTCTCTAGAGGCCCCAGTTTACACCTTTTGGGCCTAGGACAACCTGAGTGTCCATGAATAACAAGCTCGGAGAGGCTTTGCTGTGTCCATCTGGCATAAGAGAACAGCAGCTGGCAGGCTATGAGAAACTTCAGAGTTACACACTAGGCAATACAGGATTCGAAAAATATGAAGGTTAAAACCTAAGGCATCAGTTCCATAGCTCTCTGTATGCTTCTGTCAAAGCCTGCCATCTTGCTTTAATGCCTGGCAGAACCAATTTTGAAGGATTCCCAGTTCAGTGTTAGGAAGTGGGTGGTGGAGCTGTTGTTTGCTTTGGTGTTTCGTTGCCAGTGCTGGTTATGCTGAAAGCCATTTGAGGCCACTGCACTCTGTTTAGTGCTTCTTCCTCCTAAGATGCTGCACCTCTGCCTGTTTCCATTCTGCCTCTTTTCAGGAGGGCTGGTACCTGTGCAGGGCTTGGCCAGGACAGCTGAAGCTGTGTTAATACTGGCTGTCTCATCACAGGGGTCACCACTGAAAAATGGAAATCCTTTTTTCACAGATGCCCCCCCAAACAACTCCCTAGAAAGATAAGAACACTCTTATTTGTGAACATGCAAGAGCAGTATTTTGCCCTCGCAAACAAAACGAAGGCCAAGCTTCTCATAAACATTTCCAGCTGGCCCAAGTGTTGAATATGCTGTTACCAGGCTAGATACATGTTTTACCTTTGGCAAAAATAAAGGGGAGATCTTTGTTCTGGCAGTCACAGAGTAGACCACTTACCTGTATAAATTTTAACACATCCATTTAAGCAAGTGTGGCCTGATCTTTGCAACTAAACCAAAAGCGTTATTCCTTTCCTAAAAGTTGCCTTTGGCTTTGCTTTTCCCTTTTTTTTTTTTTTTTTTACATCTTTCCATTTCTTTATATACAGAATCTGGCCATTGTGAGTGCCTTGTCTGCTGAGGCATATAAATAATTTGCTTTATTACCACAGTTCTGCTTTGAATGCAGTCCCTTGATACAGTGCCTTTATGTGGATTTGGGCAAGTCTTTGCCTTTGATCTGCCTGGGATTATTAGTTCTCTGTTATAGTTAATGGCTGCATTGTCTTTCTCCCGCAGCCTGTACCAAAAGATATGAGAGCCTTTTGTAAATGTGCAGTGATTAGTAATGCAGTAGCAGACTGAGTTGTGTGTGGTTTGTCTCTAGAAAGGACTGCAGAGCAGTAGCACGTTTGGGCCTGGTTTCGAAACCTTCTGTTTATCAGTTTTTCTTAGAAAACGCGAGATTTAGTAAAACTGCCTTTTGTTGAATGTGCCTAGAAAGCTTGCAGTTTTGAAGACAACTTTTGGTAAGAGTCTTAGCCGTCAGATGGAAATTTTGTTGTGTGCGTGGCTGCCTGTGTTGGTCTGTGGTAGGCAGAGGAGCAAGTTAAGAGGTCAGCACTGCAGAGTCTTCAGGGACTTGCTGCCCTCTGGTCTGACTTCTCCCGTGGAAAGATGGAGCTCCAGCTGATACCTGATCTTTTATGCAAGGGTTTGCTGCTTGACCAGGGGCATTTGTCCTGTGTCCACGTTCCCATCTGAGATGTGGGTGAATGAGGGTTGTGTCACTCGTCTGAAAGGGCTAAGAACAGTCTTGAGTGTGGGCTTTCTATTTTGCACATGGTGATCTGTCTGGACTAAAAGGATATGAGTTGCAGGCAGGCGAGTCACTGTCTGAAAAAGCACAGCTGGTCACAGTTTGGCTCTGGTGAGAAGAAGGAAACTTGGGAAGCTGTAGGAATTTGGGAGCAAGAAGGGAGCTTCCCGTGCAGTTGGAGTTACCTGGGCATTGCGCGTTCGCTGTCCGTGTGCTGCTCCGACCGGAGAGGAGGACAGAGTTACCTGAATGGATCATCTGCAGTGGAGCCAAGGACAGCAAAGCAGCCTGGTAGCTTCCAAAGTTAGGACCAAATCACGAGATGGAAGTGCGCCATGTAAAAGTCGTGGTCAGGCAGCGCTGGGCACTGGCTGAATGCAAAGGGAGAGCACAGGAACCCCAGGATCGCTGTCACAACAGCTGCTGCTTTCTGCAGGGTGGGATTCAGCCTTGCAGTCAGAAATAACCAGAGCTAAAATTAAGCAGCATTTACCATCTGTTTTTGTAAGATGCAGAGGCTTGTAGTCAGTTTTTTAATAACAAGGCTGTGAATGGCAGAGATTGAGGTGAACTATGCTGTTGTTGATACCTTTTAAAATTAAACTAAAAATTATTAAGAGTGAAGGTAGAAAGCTGTTGATACCAGCTTTCCCTTTCTTTTAAAAAGGAGAAAGCTGGAACATCTATTTTTTCCTTTTTTATAGTGCTCCTGCTGACTTTAAAGGCCATCTCTTGGCGTTTGAGAAATCCTTGCCAGCTCTGGTGGCACTTCCAGCTTTCTGCAGCTAATTGCTAGTGCTGTGTGCAGTTTGCCTGTAATCCCATGCTCTGAGACTGCGTGCCTGGCTTACAGATGTAGAGCTCTGTTCCATGTGTGTGTGATCTGCTCATTCTGTTGATTTGTTTGAAAGGCCAGCACAGCTTCCAATGTGACTTAATCATGTTGACTGCTGACACTGCCAGGAGATTGTCAAAATATTGCAGGTCTGCCAGGAACCCCTGCTGCTTTTGGGGACTGGTAGAGAAGTGACCTTTTTCATGTGAATTTAAATTTCCAGTTTAGGGGAAAACGGAGTTTTTGATGAAAGCCAGCCTGGGTTAAGCAAAGCTCCTTCAGCCTGTTCTCGATGTCCGACCCCTTCCTGCTTTCCCCTGCTGCAGGTTTGCTGTGACTGGTCTCTGAAATGGAATGACCAGGCTTTAGAGAAAGGTGTTCTACACCAGTCTTGGGTAGGGAGCAAAAGAACTGCGCCATCACCAGAGGGGAAGGTGTTCCCTGTGGGGAAGGGAGGGGAAAAGGAGCCCTGTGACTGGGCAGACAAGGAGCAGTAATACCTCATGTGGGCTCTGCCATGACTATAACTTGTTGTACAAACACAGCTCTGCTCTGCCGGTCAAATGCCTCTGGCGTGGATGGCTCTGGTATAAACCTCTCAGCAAAGCCGCTGCTGCCAGTACAAAGTCGAGGAGGTTGGCACTTGCCAATCTCTTAATATCCATAATCTTTTACAGTACCCTTGGGTTTGTGAAAGCATGGGCTGAAAGCCATTCTTTGTTGTAAATCTGCATTAAAATACCTGTCAGGTTCTTCTCAGAAATGTACCTGTTGCTCCATCCTGGCTGCCTTTATTAACTGCCTCTGCTTGCTCTTTTGTGGGTTCTCTTTTCTTTCCAGCATTGTGGCTCGATTTCCTGTTCCTGCTTCTGTTTCTTTGCTCAGCAGTGATGAGTGAATACTGGGGACAGTGAACAGGGAAAAAGTCCTCAGCATTTGTTCCAGCGCAGTGTGAAAGGCTTCTGGAGTGCTGCAGGTGTGGGGAATGCCCTGGCAAATTCACGTTCCTGAGGGCAGGTGCCTGTCTGCATGCTGGCTCTGTGAACCTGTGTGCTCCTTGGGCCGAGCTGTGGAAACCCAGCTGTGCCTTCACCAGAGGCTGCAGGTGACTTTCTTGGGAGGCTCCATGCAGAGAAAACACCACCCTGGAGGTGCCTGCTCTTAGGCAGCCAGGGTGGGCCAAGGCAGGCGCTTGAGCTCTCTTGGGACAGGGAGGGATTCCTGGCTGGGACCACGGCCAAGTGCTGTGTCCTCCCTCCTGGCCCCCCGGCAGCTGGGAGCCGATCTTAGTGCCTGCTCCTATGTCATCGTGCCCAAATTAGGGGGGTCTGGCAGTGTGGAGGTGGCAGTCCCTTATCCAGTTGCTGCCACTCCGTCGGCATTCAGACACCCCATGGGCTTCGCCTGCGACCTGCCTGTGCTGCTGGGGCCGGGATGGCCGGCCTGCTGTGTAAGAGGCGCAAAAAAGGAGGTAGGAAACACTTCCTCTGTAGCAGGAATCTCTTCATGAGGACGTGGTGTGCCAGGCTCTCCCTGGGAGGCAGCTTTGGAAAGCTTTCTGCTGGCAGAGCCTTGCTTTGCTGGCAGAGGCAGGAGAGGGTGTTTTGGTCCCATGGGATCTGGCACAGCTACACAGGGTCTGGAAACAAGCATGAAGGCTTTATGTGGTTCTTCATGTCATGAGGGATGGGGGCTTAATACACAAATTTGCATTAATGTTTTCTTTCATTTTAGTAAATTGCTCAGAAACAAGTTATTTTTGTTAGGAAGAGTAGAGATAATTTTTATATTAAAGTAAAAGAGTAAGTGCGTCACCTTATTTGAACTTCTGGGAATAAATCTAGTTTAGCTGCATTTAAAAGTATTCTGGTTTGAAATGTGTGCATCATTTATTTTTATATACATACACTGTGCCATGCATTCAGTGCCAAGAGGAACTTAGCAGCTCTTCTCTACGTTTGCAGAGCATTGGGAACAGTGATGCCCTGAACTTTCTGAATGCTTGGCATTCCCAGAATGGCAGCACTGCTGTGATAATGAAGAGTGTTACATCTAGAAATAAGGCTGGTAGTTCCTAAATAAGTCTGACTTAATTGAAGTTTGGGCACTTACAATCCTAGCAGGGTTTTAAAAATCGAACTTCAGTTTCCACATGAATTGTCTTGTGCCTCCTGGCGGCATCACAATGTAGGAGTTGTTGGGGTGAGAAAGCTCTATTTGGGAATAGTGCAATCAGTGCTGGGTAAGGCACATTGTTGGAGCTGATTTGATCTGTTGCATGAGGCCTTCTTGCTCCCTGACTTTTTTGTTTGTGGACTTTCTCAAGAAAATGAGAAGGAATGCAGAAAAGGGCTACTTTGAGAATTTATTTACCAGCGTCTTCATTCAGGAGGTTAAATTTCAGCCTGAGGGCATTGCATTCTGCTTGCAGTCGAGAACCATGGGGCATAAACCATCAGGTCTCAAAATACGAGACTGGGGTTTGTTGCTTGCATTTCATTATGAGGATTTTAGTGGTGATCAGTATCATGCTGGGAACCAGAGTTAAGTAACCTCTTGGGACTGCACTTAAGAAATGTGTGAACTTGTCTTAAGCACCTGTTCCAGTTTGCTGTGAGGGAAGGGGTGGGGATTCCAGTGTATTCTTCTTCCCTGTCCTCCTCTGTGGCAGTAGGATCTCTGTCTTTTCCACTTCTATTAGGCAGGAAAACAGCAAGTCCTGATGCAGGACTTTGTAACCTTCTCAGACTGCATGCAAATGATGAGCCTGTGGTCTGTTTCTCCAGTGGGAAAGGGGAATAATGGCTGCTCTAGAAGGGGGGAGCTTGCAGGGATACTGTGACCATTATTTAACTGTTCCTCCTTTTCTTTCCTGAGAAGTGTGTGTCTAGCAAACCTTATTTGTTTGGAAGTCCTTGCTTTTCCCTGAAAAGCGTGTGGGACTTGAGCCCCTCCCAAAGGAGAGACTGCACTACCACAAGTGCTGCCACAAGTCATTTTAGTTCATGCTTACACAGAACTGTCACTGAAAAGATGGGGCTGTTGTGGTTTCTTTGGCTCTCCTAATTCACATCCATCTAGTTCAATATTATGCCTTATAATAAATGTTACTTGAGTTTAAGGGAAGATGTGCCTTGCAGAGTGTGAAAGTGTTACAGCAGTGCTGGTGCTTTTCTTACTGTCCGGCTCTGTGAAAACGCTGAAGAACTATTCCATATTTGTCCTCAAGTTTAGTTCCTTCCATACGGCAGGATGCAGGGAAGTATTTTAACATTCATTTTATTTATGAAGCGTGCTTTATTGACTTTCCCAGAGAGAGTTGTAAGTTTTTAAGACAAGAGCTTGAAATAAAAAAAAATTCAGATTTGTGTTCACCAGGTCATGGCATATCTATTCTATCAAGTGGCGACGCTGGAATTAAATACATTTTCATGTTTATTTGGTAGGTCTCCCTGAGATTCTCTGAGGATTTAATAAGGCCAGTAGCAAGGTGCAGTTCCTCATGTTCTGGAGCTGGAAAGGGAGGTGATGAGTGGTGGTCGTGCTGTAAGAAAAGGGGTTTATTTTCACACTTCGATGTCTGCTCTAGGTTGGGGCCATCCTGCAGGCAAAGCTCACACCCCTTCTGGAGAAACATGCACTCTGTTCTTACCACAGAATTGGGTTTCTTGCTAAAAGTTTCCAGCCACTTGTGTGGTAGCTCTGTTTAATAGAAAGCTATAAAAGGATGTTACTTCAATTTTATTTTCCACTGTGGCTGCAGTCCTTCATGCCATAAACTGTCGTCCTGTTCTGAAATGGATCTACCAGATGTTGTCTCTTATTATGAACACTGTCCCCAAGCCCTACATACACACCAACTGTGCATTTATTGCACTCTTATTGTCTCTTTTTCTTCTACCCAGTGAGTGACCTCCAAGAAGAAGGTAAAAATGCCATCAATGCACCGATGAACCCAAGCACCGTGGACATCCATCCAGAAGACACACTATTAGGTAAAGTTTGCATGCCACAGAGATGGTTTGTGAAGGGGGGCCCCCACATCACTGCTGAGTGCAGATTGCCCAGTTGGAACCGAGAGGATTGGAAGTGACAATTGACAAAGGTTGCATGTTACTTGTAGACTTGAAATTAGGCTAAATAGAATTTCAAGAGCAATGCCAAATGAGGCAGTTCATGGACTCTCTCCCATGTCGATCCCCATTTCCTCAGTCTGAGTCTTTATAAGAGCAACAGCATAATTTAATAGCAAAAAGTGTTTAAAACTAGTTGAAATAAACCACTTCTATCTTTCCTGGCTATATGCCTCTTAATCTACAGAATTAGTTGAAGCATGCTAATTATGAAATAGTAAATCAAACATCAGGACAAATAATAAAATAGTAAATTAAAACCAGAAAAGTGTTAGTCATTTGGATTTTCTGATTAGGTAAGTAGTAGGAAATGCAAAATACTTTTTTTCTAAGGGCAAAGTGTTGGTTGCTCTGTTTTGAAGTGTCTGGACCAGGAGTGTCTGCAGTGATTCGTTCTGGATACCACTAGAGCTGTGGATGTCTTTAGAAGATGCAGGACTGAAGGCCTGTCCTGCAAAGACATGATCACCAGTGAATGTTAACCCAAGTTCTGTGGTGAATCATGTACCATTATGGGTCAAGTCCTGTTCAGGGTTAGTGTTTTGGGTGTGTTGTCGGTGTCACTTCCTTATGATGGACTGCCTGACTCACCCTAGGCTGTAATGAGGAACTAAAGGAATGGTGGGGGGAAAAGCAGCAAAAGAATTCATGGTTTTTTTCACTGGTTTACGGAAATTTTTTAAGTGTGTGTTCAGACAGCATGGTCTTATTTTTTTAACTAAAAATGAAGAGCCCTGAAAAATACTGACCCCCAAACGTGTGGGTGAGGTCTAAGGTAACCAGTTAGGTACTGGTTACTCAGTACTGTCTAGTCAGCCTTGTGTCCAGGATGTGTCATGTTTCCCATCTGACAGCAGTGGGAAGTTGCTGTAGGCTGGTCGCTGCCAGGTTTTAAAGGGTTCTACTGAGCAGTGTGACAATGGCCTGACCAGTGGGCATACCAAAACCCCTCCTTTGTTGTCCTCATAGAAAGAAAGAGTTGAGAAACCGACAGGAAAATAGGATTGCATATGGCCTGCCTTCTGGCCATTAGAGAGCACTTCC
This sequence comes from Machaerirhynchus nigripectus, assembly GCA_013397975.1. Taxonomy (NCBI): domain Eukaryota; kingdom Metazoa; phylum Chordata; class Aves; order Passeriformes; family Dicruridae; genus Machaerirhynchus; species Machaerirhynchus nigripectus. The sequence goes on from VZRQ01000743.1 coordinate 91,609, forward strand.
CACACACCTTCATCTCATCAGCAGAAGAAATAGAAGACTGTACACCTATGAAATCTATTTTATGTTCTTCCCCCCCGTGCACAAGTACAGCTGATACAAAGTGGGGTAAATTTATTTCTTAAGCTTAATCAAAGGTTGAGGAGTTCCTTCACTCAGGAGCACATGTGTGACCAAGTTTTGGGGAACCAGGGGATGGAGGCACAAGCTCTCAGCCCAAATCTCAGCAGCTGCACTGAGTGTAGTGCATTAAGCTCACTATATTCTTTCAGGTGCTGTAATTTGGGACAGGTGTTTTCAAATAGAAGTTAAATTCTAACTGAGGAGAAGGAGAAAAGGTAGTCTGCTGGGGTTTTTGGTGTGTTACTATGAACGTGCCCCACATGAGAACAGGGATTTTTCTGAAGCATCCTGCATATGGCAGGGCCCGAGCAGGGGAAGGTCAGTGAAAACAATCCTGGTTTAGGGAAGTGGGGCTGCATTATCTTCCTGTGTGTCTCTAAAATTGCCTGACACTCGGGTCATGGGACATCCCCTGGCTAAGAGGATGAATAGGCACTGCCATTTCTCGATCAGCTGACGAGCCCCTTCGTGGTCAGGAGTTGCTGCAGTTTCAGCAGTGTGCATTTGAAGCAGATCTCACTAAGGTTTCCCCTTTTACTTGGACAGAGGAGAATGAGGAACGCACTATGATCGATCCTAACTCAAAAGAAGACCCCAAGTTCAAGGAACTGATAAAGGTAGGAAATCCATGTTTTGTCCTTCTTCAAATCTTTAACTAGTGAGCTGGAGTAATTTACAAGCTGGTCACCCAAGAACACAGCTGAGGAATAGCAACTTGTTACTGGAGTGTAGCAGTGAAAACTGAGTGAAAGTCCACAACAAGGTAAGGCTAAAAGCAACAGTGAGAGGGACAAGGAAGGGCTGAATCTCAGGGTGCTCATGGAGTTGTGGAGTAAAGCTCCATTGTCCATTTATATCCTTGTGATTATCACAGCAAGGATCAGTGCTTGGCTTGAGTCTGTCTGCAGTCCCTGCATGTAAAATGTACGTTCCTTCTGTTTGTGAAAACTGGGAAGGAGCTTTGCAAAGCGTTAGTGATGTTTCAGGAGAAGAACGAGTAGGACTGAAATATTTGGGGGGGGACAAGGAGGGGACCTCTTGTGTCATGGGGAAGTTGTAACTGAGGTTCTTCGTGCCCTACATTCTGCCCTCAGTTTACCTGTGTGCTGGGTCAGGGACAGGTAGTTCTGAGTCTCTCGTCACTGGACGCTCCTGCCCAAGGTGTTGATAAGGTGTGCCCACATGTGCTGATGTTAAGTGAGACTTCCTGGCTCAGCAGTGCCTGTAGTACCTGCCTGGCAGGACAGAGGACTTGATCTTGAAGGACTCGTGTTTAGGAGAACCATTTCTATGCAGAAAGTTGGTGGGGTTAACATGGTGCAAGCTCGAGCAGGGAGAGAAGGGATGACGAGCCTGAACAAGTGTGACCTCTTTCAGAAAAGTATTTGTGCTGCTGTTATACTTCCCACTACACTTTCCCTTCACTTCTTTAGAAGAATTGTAAAAATTATTTTATGAAATGACGGTACAGCTGTGTCTGTGTGGATATGAACATTTTGGGTAGTCTATACCATATCCAGAGAGGGGGCTGAGCTGGGGCATATTCCCTGCTGGAAACATGATGCACCCCGGCTGCACACATCTGCTGCCCCAAAGTGAACTGCTTCAGCAAATGCCTCAGCAAACTGCTTACCTGGTACATCTTTAAAACAAGCCCAGTGATCTGTTATTACCACTGCAATAACGTGTTTAGCATCACAAAACCACATCAGACTGAGTTTAGCAAGGAGCTGTGCTCAAATTTCTGTTATTCGAATTCACTAGGAGTACACTGTGGTTTTAAATTATGTGACTGCACATTCTTCCTTTGTTAGTACCTAAATCCATTAATTCTCTCCAAGGTGCAGTGGTCTTGCATCACTCTCTCAGAATGTAATGTGGTTTCTCTGCTACTGGAGCAGTGATGTTATCAGCTGAACAAGAGTCGCTGCAGTGGGGGAACCAGATGTACTCTGTGATTCAGGAGACTTGATAACTGAGACCGCAATTGCTTTTAAGTTGTGAATTTTCCTGATGAGTGTAAGACAAGTTTCTGAGTCTTCCCTAGATGACATAGTCCAGCAAGGTTATATTCTTTCAGATTAAAAACCTGGAAGCCTCCAGGAGGAATGAAAACCAGGGCCAGAACAGCACTCGAGGATATGTTTGAGTGCGCTGCAGAATCAGGTTCAGGGTCACTAGGCCAGTTCACACTTGCACAAGGAGAGAGGTTCCAATGGAACGGGATCACCTGGTGCAGGGAGCAGCATGGAACTGCAGATTTTTTCCTTGGGATCATCCTCAAAGGAGAGATGTGTTCTGTAGAGTGCCTGTGCAATTTAGGTAATTGCTAATAACTTGCATACGTCTCAGCAGCCAGAGTTTTTTCAGAGATTCAGTGGCATTGGTGTGAGCTCACGCTGTGTTGGTGTGAATCTGTGAGCCAGGGAGAGGTTTGAATTATGTTGGGAAAACTTACTTTATACTACAGAGCTTGGATAATGCAAAAAACTGAGTAATTTATTCCTCATTTTCTATTCTTTGGTGGTTAATGGCATTTTCTAAAGCCCCAGTGCTGGATGAGAATTGCTGTGCTTTAGAAACCCAGCCAGCAGAAAAGTGTCTGCCCCCCAGAGCCTGAAAGGAGAGATCTCCACGGACTAGTGAGGAGCGGGAACTTGAATAGATGGAGATTTTTACAGTTCCAAGTGGTTCTTTCTCCCTTTTTCCCCTCAGAGAAGAACGTGCCAATAGCAGCAGCAGAGCCTGGTGCCTTCTCAAAGCTGGCAGAGTGACTCAGTTTCGTTGGGGCCAGCCCAGATCTCTCTCAGCACCAGGGTTAGACATGCCAATGGTTTGCCATCACTGATGCTGAGTGTTTCTGTCCTGCCAGTCACATGCAGCGGGGTAAATGGATCTCAGTGCAAAGAGGCAGCAGAGATTGCTGCTGCTGACGCTGCTTTAGTACCTCTTTGTCTCCACCAAATGTTGGTTTAATTTCTGCTAACCTCATGCCATAGGAATTATATGCACTGTGGATTGGGCATTTGGAAGTGATTTTGACAGAGCCTTTGTAACTTTAGAGGGGCAGACTGTACAGCATTGTGGTAATAGAGAGAGCAGCAGAAGGAAAACACAACAAAAAGCCTCATTCCTCACTCTTAGTAAAGCAAATATACCAAGAAACTCCTTGTTGAAGGCTGCTTAGTTGGGGATGTGAAAATACCTGTTTTAAGTTTTCTTGCACAAATAAAAAACATTATGCCTGGAAGTGTTGTTTGTTATCACCACAGACAGTTTTCCAAAATAGTCACAATCAATCAGTATGAAGTGTTCAACAAAGTTCCCTCTCTGGCCAGCAGCTTTTTTAAACTCGCTTCATTTGCCCTGTGTGTAGTCAAAATTTGGCACGTGGCTGAACAGACCTAAAGCTGAAAATTCAGGTCAGGCAAAGAGAGATGAGTTACTGGTTTTATTTATGTGTGTGTAAATATTGTATTCACAAAGTGCTCTATTTCTAGTGTCTGAAATATGTGAGTTTCTTTTACTCATTGTCCGATATTTCCTCATTTTCAGTATTTCAGTAGGAAGAATATGAAAAAGAGCTTCTGCTAATTGAATGCAAAATTTTAGAACATCTGCTTGCAAGAACTGGGTCCCATCTGAAAGTTCCTTGACAAAAGGCAGCAAGCCACAGTTGTGAAGTGCTTTTCCTCCCTGCAAACACTTATGTAAGATTGGCTTATAACTGCAACAACTTCTAGCCTTTAAAAGGCTCATCTAAACTTTTACAGAGCCAAATGCTGCTGCTCTAGACACTGCTTGAAAAGAGTAAACGTTCTCCTTTGTAGTAAAACATTCATTGTCCTGGAAGATACCAACTTTTTCTCTTGTCTGGTTTTATGGCTTTTTTTAGATTTACTGAGGTGAGCAGAAAACCAAAATGAAGCCACTGTCCTTTGACATGTGGTTTCTTGTGTGACCAGATGAAACCGAGCTTCCTAAATGCTCTGTGATCTGCTTTTGGCCACAAGAAGCCTTCCCCTTGGTTACAGGAGTCCAGTGCTTTGTGCTTAGTCAAGAGGCCTGAATATGAATTTTTGCTATTAATTTTCATGCTCAGCCCTTTCATACCTTTGATCTCTTCTTCCTAATTCTCCCAGAAGCTGAGGGGAAGTGGGTCATTGAAGCCAGGGTTTTCTTTCTGTGCTGTTTTTGGTGGCTGGGCTTCCTGTTTTCCCATTGTGCCAGATGTGTTCATGTATTTTGTATTGTTTTGCTTTTTTTTCACTACTCTGCAGCGGTGACTGTGCGGTCCTTATGCCCTTGAACTCTGAATTTTTACAGCTTCAAGTGCATGTGTCTGAGCATTTGGCCCAGTTCAAAAGTGCTTTAGATGAGTGCAGATATGCATGAAATGTCAGGCATGGTTGTGAGGACATAAGAATATCATGTTAAAATTTCAAACCCACACTACTAGCCCCAAATATTATAGAAGGCTATAGAAAAGCAGCTTTTTATGAGCCCAAAATGCAGTGTTGAGCTGCAGCTGTAAGAAGTGCAGGAATGAAGGGATGGGTGGAGGACAGATCAAGGTTAAGCATCTTCTCATACATAGGGAAAGCTCTTGTCTGCTTCCCACCAAGCACAAGTGTGCCTGTGTCGGGCTGTTAGAATTTCCAGGCATTCAGGTTATTGAATATTTCCTGCTTCTGCCTTTTTTATGAAGGAGGAATTACAAAGAACTGCAGAGAGCTGACTTTGTGTGAGCAGAGTCAGAAACTATTTCTGCATGTTCATCGTTTCAATAAGCAATGTGGTATTTCCTCTGTAACAGCTGAAAAAAAAAGTTCTGTGCTGAAAAATTTTTTCAGGCTTCTAATTAAGACAGAATCAAGAGATCATGAAAGGCTTCGGTTTTTTTTAATTACAGTACTTTCCAGTCTTCAACAGCTGTTAAAATAAAAAAACCTGGATTTTTTTTTTCCTTTGCTAATTCATTTTTTCTAGTGGAGCTGGAGTTGTAGTCTGAATAGCAGAGAAGTTAGAATGTTCTTTGGGATATTTTTCTTTGATTCAGGTACTAAACTATTAAAATAATAAAGTAACGATGGCTATACCTGTTAAATTTGTGTCTCTTTTTTGTAGTTTTTTTGCTTAAAGTTTATTTTTGTGAAACATTTAATTAGCACATAGTGTAAGTATTTTCAGTTTTTAAGACCCTGTACCTGTGAGTTCCTGTGTATCTACACACTTGGACATGGGAGGTTGGATCCTACATTTTATCCTTTTATTTGTAATTCCTTGGCATTTTCTAGATTCTGACTTCAATACCATTCAGCACAGGGCAAGCAAAATAAAATGTTTGTTAATGGTTTCACATAGTTTAGCATCCTGAGTCTTCCTCTAACAAAGCTTTTGAGGACTTCTTGAAGTCCAACCTCTTCTTACAGGGACTGTAATGGGTTCTGATTATTAAATTATATTTTCAGCAGAGCTTCAGGTAATTTTTGAAAGTCTGTTCTGTTGATCTCATGGAAGACCTAAACCTTTTATGATTTTGGTTTCTTCAGTTGATTTTTCTATGGATGTCTAAGTGTGTCAAGCTTTGTATAATTATGGAATTGGGCAGTCACCTTTGAAAATACCTCTCTGGATGTCTTGTTATCTAGGGCTGATTTTTCTGTGTCACTAGTGAAGTTTCTGAGGTGAAAGATAATATTGTCCTTCTCACTGGCTTCCAGCTGTGGTAATCCTTTGCTGACTTGTCACAGGGGAGCAGTGGGGTGATGCTGCTGCTGCTGCAGAGCTCATCCTTGTGTATCCACATGTCTTCAATCACCTCCCCTCCTCCTGTTCGTGTGTGAGAGAAGACCACTCCTGACATGAGTTGCTGATACTGAATAGTGAATAACATATCAGAAAACCTTTATTTTCAAAGACAGGTCTTTGGGGGAGTCATTTTTATTATTGAGGTTTTAATCCCTCTGGACAGCTTAGAGGGCAAAGGTGATTTTCATAGGTGAGCATTGATGCTGATCCTTGCTTTCCATGGATTTGAGCAGCTGCCAAATCACCCAGCTAAAATTTGCCACTCACACGCTGTCCCTATTTTAAGAGCTGACTTTCAGCCCTGCATGCTTCCAGCATGCTTTGGAAAGTACTAAGGATATGGACAAGAGGTACATGAAGCATTAGTATTTCGTGTCTAGATTGTAAACTTCTTCGTGGTCACTAAGCCTAACCACATTTATCTGAGGTTTTTAGATTGAATGAACATCAGTAGTCAGGCTGAATAACTTAAATGTCCTTGTGACCAACATATTCAAATGCTGGTGTTCCCTAGGATTCCCAAGGTGGGTGTTTTCCACTGCAAGCCTGCATATATTTTTTTTTATTTGCTTTCGTTTCATAATCTCTTGTATATTAAAACCCCGGAATTTTCTTGGCCATCACAACTGCCAAGAAGAGGCAGAAGTACAGGGTCTAATCAGAAAGTGAATTTAAAGAATCCACAATTTTATATGATGCAAATTAAAGATTGCAGAATCTTTAAAAATGAAGCTTGTTTTTAGGTGGCTCTGGTTAATGGATTTTTCATGTCTGTGATTGGCAATACTCTTCTCCCCTTATAGAAGAACCAAGGAAGTAGCAGGAATTAACATTGTGTCTCTTCCTACAGAACTGTGTTATTTTTGTGAAAACAATTTAATTTTCCAAGTAATAAACTGGAGGACAGCGCTACTACCCGCCTCAGTCAAGGCTTGTTTTCCTGTGACTGTTTGGAAATAATTATCTTTGGCACCTGGAAAACTTAGCTCAGTTCCTTTTCTTTCTAAGGGTTCTTTATGCTCATTCCTGTTTCACAGGTGACTGAATGATTTTATGGTAGTCAGTATATGGGAACTGTTAAAAGTGTAAAGTGATTATCAGACCCATTTGACCAAGATCTTAATTTTGGACTTTTGTAATCCTCAATAGCTGAAGCTAAAATGCCTTGTCCGGTTGTCAAGACCTGAATTTAAAACAATAGGGGACAATGAGATGCTTTTCTTCTATTTTTTTAATAAATTCAGGTCTTAATCTCTGCAACTTGGAAATACATAAATATGCTTACACTTCATCTGTTTTATATTCCTGATTACTGCCTTGAATGAAAGGAACATACTTCAGTTGGTTTTAGACAATTTGCCTCCTTTTTCTGTGCTTGCAGGTTCTAATTGACTGGATTAATGATGTGCTGGTGGAGGAGAGAATCATTGTCAAACAGCTTGAAGAGGACCTTTATGATGGGCAGGTGCTGCAAAAGCTGCTGGGTGAGTGCACACAAGAGAACTGGAAGGGCCCAAAATTAACCTCTTCCTGCAGACAGCAGCAGGTCTCTGCAGTAACCCAACATCTCAGGGAGATGCTTCGTTTCACTGATGGCTGCAGCCTCAGCTCCTCCATCTGTTCTCCTCAGGCTGCCTGCTGAGAGGGGAGGAAATCCAGATGATTCCTAGGTATCTGCTTCATGGACAAGCTAGTCCAGACAGCTGAAATGTAGGGTAGAAAAGGAGTGAAGAGGTTCGTGTTTATGGTGCCAAGCAGAAGCCGTGTGGTGCAAAATTTTGTCAGTGTAGTTTGGTTTTGAAAGCTGTTGGGCTGAGAGCTGTTTTGAGGTCCTGACAGTATTACTTTTGGGGGGAAAAAGAGAAAAAGAGAGTGCATGACAGCAGGCATGTGCTCAAAGTGTGCACTTCTGTGCGAATGACTCATGAAGGGATGCGCTCAGTTCAGGATTTGGGATTTTGCAGCCCCCTTCCACCTCTGCAATGTGTGTGCCGATGCAGGAAGCACAGTGGAGAAGACGTGTGATAATGCAGTGATTTATGGGGATGCTTTTAGCCAACAAAGAGGCTTGAGGCTTCCAGTCCCATGTAAATCCACAGTTTCTTAGCCAGACTGCCCTCAGCTCGCTTCTGGCATGTTTTCAGAGTAGGCTGGACTGTGGGGTGTGTCTGTCACAGTGGGGCAGGAGGACCTGGTGCTGACTGGTGCTGCTCGCTGGATTTCCTGCATATGCCCCTTAAAGGTGTCTGGATGAACATCCACAAGCTTTTAAAATTGGTTAATGGCACTTATAATAACCTGAGGAATGAAACGAGTACTTTTAGCACTTCTGGGTTAGCCTGCAGCCAGGAGCCTCCAGATGTGGTGTGGATCAGGGTTGTACAGGTAATTTTAACTGGGGAATATTTGCTTGAATCCAGTTTTAGTTCATAACGTACTTCATAACTCTGTTTCTGCAGCTGGCAGTGGGTTTCACTGTAGCTGTCTCAGGTGTCACTGCTTCCTCATGCTCCTGGTGGAGCCATGGCTCCAGCCTCAAGCCTGCAGACATTTAGAAGGTGCTTAGTTGTACCTACATAGGTGTGTATGTAAGACATCGAGGGGCTGGAACATGTCCAGGAAAGGGTCTGGAGCACCAAGAGGGGCTGAGGGAGCTGGGGGGGCTCAGCCTGGAGAAAAGGAGGCTCAGGGGGGACCTTCTGGTTCTCCACAACTCCCTGACAGGAGGGTGCAGCCAGCTGAGGGTCAGGCTCTGCTCCAAGGGAACACGGACAGGATGAAACGGCCTCAAGCTGTGCCAGAGGACGTTCAGGTTGAATATTGGGAAGTTTTCTGCACTGAAAGGGTGGTCAAGCCTCGGCACAGGCTACCCAGGGCAGTGGTGGAGTCACCATCCCTGGAGGCGTTCAGAAATCATGCAGATCTTGCACTTGGGGATGTGGTTTGGTGATGGACTTGGCAGTGCTGGGTTAGTGCTGGGACTTGATGATCTTAAAGGATTTTTTCCAGCCTTCCAGATGATTCTTTGATTCTCTGTGTAGATCAGTCAGACTTAGCATATCTTACAGGAGGGAAGATGAACCTGGACATCTTGCAGCCTCAGATGTTTACCTGAACCAGCTTTTACTCATTCCCTTTGTTCTGGGCCTCTGACTGGAGAGCAGATGCATCTCCCCTGACCTGGAGCTGAGCCACACCTCAGCCCCAGTCTTGTGCTGTTCTTTGGTGGTGTCTTTGTTTCTTCCTTCACCTTTCAGGAAAAACTAACAAGGTGTGGTCATTAAACTTTAAGTAGTAGTTAACCATTCCTTGTGAGTGAAGGGTGTTTTGTCTTGATAGCCACGCCCAAAAAAAAAGGGTGAAAGACAACATCTTGAACAGCTTGTCACTGGGCTTGTGCTGAAGCAGTTTGAAATAAGATACTAGCAAATAACTGATCGAGGTGGAGCTCCGTGTTTAGTTAATTTTATCAAGGTGCAAGCAGTGCCACTCAGAGAAGCTGGAATGGCTTGGTACACATGATTCCAGTGTGAAAGGAAATAAATTAGTTTGCTGACTGACAGCTAACCTGGGCTGAGAACAGGTAGGAGCCCTAACTTGGGACTGAAAAATTAACTTGCTTGTTTCGATAATCTTGATAAAATAATATTGATTAAAAATTCCCTACTTTAGATTGCTAGAAACGGTCAGGATGTTCAAAGTATTTACTGATAAACCTGCAAGTCTTTTCTCTTTTGGTCACTAGAGTACCTTCATATATAAATAGACATCTTCAGCTAGATTAAACATCCAGAAGAAGCATACTCTTGAACTTGAGAGCAGAAATATATCCATTATTGGAATAATAGGTTTTGACAACCCTGAACCATTTCTGAAAGAATCTTTAGATCCTTTAGCATCTCATTTTGTGAAAACAGTTTTGGTGAAGTATGTTTTTTGTTTTGAAGAGTGGAATAGTATATAACTGGAATATGGCCAACCAGTCCTGACCTCCTGGACAGATCAGCACAGTGAGTTTGGCCACATTTTTCATGGGTGTGGAGGGAGAACAGAGATCAGCTGTTCCCACTGCTCTGATGGCTGGAGGGCTCTACCCCACCTTCCTCAGCTCCCTGCTTTTTCTCTTTTTAGAGAATTTTAGCTCCTGTCTCTTTTGCAAGGGCCACAATACAGAGGAAGAGAAGAATGACTTGTCTACGACTTTGGCCACAAATAATTATATTATGTAAACAGAACTGAAATGTTAGTAATGGAATTTTACACATTTTCCTGCATTATTTCGTTTTGGAAGTAATCAACTATGATGTGACAATGTCAAAAACATGACAAAATTGTACCAACTCACTTTTTAAATTAGTTCCACTGAGCTGATCCTGGGTCATATGAGTCTTGAGGGTTTGAGGGCGCAAAATGTGCTTTAGCTTAAATTCATACCTTCAGCTAACCTGAAATAAAGCTTATCAAGCTGAAGTAAATGTTCACACAAAGCATTTCCCATTTTTTGTCCTAAACTAACTTTTTAAAAAAAGTCCTTTATACCTGTGCAGATTCCTTGTGCAGTGAAGGCTGTGTTCTGCCAAATGCTTTTTCTGCAGTGAAAGAAATTGGGAGGTATAATTAATATTGCTGCTAGCTTGATGTCTAGCTGAAAGTTGTTACATATTTTGACACCTGATCGATGAGCATGTTCAGCCAGACTTTACCAGGTTTGTCACATTTTTATTGGAACTGGCACGCTTCGGTGAAAGTTTTACTGTCAGCTATTTTTCCTGCCTAGGAAAATAATTCTCTTAGAAAAGTTCTGGTGGACTCCAGTGGTCTGTGCTTGTTATTTCCACACAGTTTAATCTGGTTTTGCCTGTCCCTTTTATTTATTTGTTTCGTTTGTTTTTCAAATGCAGAAAAATTGGCCGACCGTAAACTGAATGTGGCAGAGGTGACACAATCTGAAATTGGTCAGAAGCAGAAGTTGCAGACGGTCTTGGAAGCTGTCCATGATTTACTCCGACCCCATGGCTGGACAATCAAGTGGAATGTTGACTGTAAGGACACTGTTATGTTTTCTGTCTCAGAAAGTGTGTTATCACTTGGGAAGTCTGCTAAGAGCACTTTTCTCCAGTATCCTCCAGCGCAGTGAAAAGCTGGTGGTTGGCTCAGCCTGTGTGGAGCAGAGAGGGTTTGGAATTGTAAGTTAGGCTTAAAGGAAGGGCTGAATCTAGGCTTTGCTACCTTGTGAAGTTACATTGTAATTACTAATTACTAATTCAGGAAAAAGAGAAGGAAAGATAAAAAGACTGTGTTGACCAAAAGCGTTTTTCACTGCCTTTTCCCCCCAGAGCTGCTTGTTTAAAATAACACCTCAGTATCCTTTTACTTGCTTCATTTCCCTTGTTCCCTGCAGCCATCCATGGCAAGAATCTGATTTCCATTCTTCACCTTCTGGTGGCTTTGGCGATGCATTTCCGAGCTCCCATCCGGCTGCCTGAGCACGTGTCGGTGCAAGTGGTGGTTGTACGGGTGAGTACCAACTCCTGGCAGGGACAGAGTGGATTCTGCAGTCCTGGGCCTCCCTTTGCACCCATTGCCTCCCACCTCTGGTCGTTTAGAAAATGTGTGTCCCGGTTGTTTAGTGAGTCCCATGCCCATGGGAATGTGGTTTTGGGTTGCACGTGCTTACATGTGACCCCAGGAACAGCATCTTTGGTAAGTTTGGGGCCACCCTTTGCTACTGCAATAGAAAGCTGAAAGCATGCAACTGGATTTTGTGGCAAGGGAGCATTGGGCCTGTCATTTGTCACTCCAGGACATTTTTTATCTTTCCATGCCTTTTTTGCAGAGAAGCCATTCAAACATAAACGGCAGAGGAAGGAGTTTCAGCACACAGAATCTCCCTAGTCTGGAATGCCTGTTAGCAGTGTTGTTTTTTCCCCAATGACTTCATGTGCAGACTCAGACATGTTGTTTTCCTTGGCGGGCCTGATAGACTTTCATCATTTCTTTCACAGGCTTGTGTTTTTGTTAGCTTTCCTTAGATATGGAGAAGAGATGTGACCTAAGGAACCCTGACTGCTTCCCCCCTGCCCTAGATACTGCTCTAGTTATTCCTTTCTGCGCTCAGTGCCGACCATTTCCATTCCCTCTACAAAGACTCTACTTTCAAGCATCTGTACTTCTGCTTTTTCCTTGCCTTCTATCCCAGTGAAAGCTTCTCATACCTGTAACATGGGAAGCCAGTTTTTCTCCCAGCTGCTGAACCCCAGGCAGATGTGTTCCAGCTGGCACTCTGCTCCTGCTGTGCCTGTTTGCTGTGGCACTCCCTCTGCAAGTGCCATTTACTGTTCCAGCTGTCAGGCTGCAGTGAGTTTCCTGTGAAGACTAAAGAAGATAAAGTGATCCCACACCCTGTTTTGCAAAACTGGATCCCCTTAAAAGATGCAGGGTGGCCGATTAGATGAGCCTCACTTTGCTTTATATTTAAGTAATGGTGTTTTCCAGGCTGCCTGCCTGGATGCTCTGGAGGTGCAGGGTGTGATGTAAGTGAGAAATTGATGGATACTCCCTGGTTCACAATAAATGTGTGTATTACTTTATAGGAGGTGATTTTGAGCTGCTTTAGTTCTCTCAGAACTGAAGTCAGAACTTAAGAACAGTGAGTTAGTTATAAAGTAACATGAATGTCAATAGGAGACTAATTTCTTTCTAACTTCCTTCTGACTGTCTTGGAAAGATAGGGAGAAATATGTAAATATAAGGTGGTCAGCAGTTCTCTCACACCCTGATGCTAGAAACCTTTTACCCATTACAGTGAAGTGTCTTCTGTAACTGCAAAAATCAGAAAAAAACATTAGGTAGAGAGGTAGAGCCTCCCTCTCCTTGTCCTTAGTTCAAGTTTCAGAACCCTTCAGCTCTACAGCAGAGGGAAGGCTGTGGAGAAGGTTTTCACTTTTTTTCCTGTTGGAGGGATATAGAGGAGACACCATCTGGTTCACCAGAGTCCCTGGATCTTGGGACTAGGATGACAGGATGACATAAAGGCTGACAGGAAACTAGGGAAGAGACAGCGAGAGAGCAACACCTGTGTCCCCAAGGGAGTGCCTGAAGGTGTCAGGTACAGTGGGGGTTAAGTCAAATCCTAGAGGCTCTTGCTCTTGGATCTAGAGCCTGGAGTCCTGGAGATGGTCATGGCCCTGAGTGGGGCCTGAGCCCCACAGTTAATTTCATGATGGCCGAGGCTTGTCTCAGCCCCTAACCCACTGCTTGGAAAAGCTTGCAACTCTCCAGCTTTGTTTATTTAAATGGAAAGCAAGGGGTGGTATGAAACAGAGCATGTTTGTTCTGGAACAAGAACTTTTTCCTTATAGTTTGGTAAACTGAATTTTTGTAGTTCAGCATCTGTAATCTAGTCTAAAAATACATGCTGGTTCAGTAACACAGATCTCTTGAAATGGACTTTAATTAGCTTTGTTATACTAATGACAAACATGGTAATGAGGTTCATATTGTTCCTAATCCACATAAGAAAACTACTATTAAGAAGATTATTGCTATTATTACCAATTTGTTGTTAAATGATCTCTTGTTACATATCCCACTAATGAATAGGGTTATGTCAAACTAGATCACAGTTAACATAAGGTGTTAACTGAGAGGGTTTCATTTAAATGCCTCTTTTTGCTTGGCTGTACATTTGAGGGGGTTAATAAACAGTTTGTTAAGAGACTTCTGTGCAAGCCTTTCAGAACTGACCCTGCAGCAGGAAAACTGTGCAAGGTGCTGTGGGAGTGTGGTGCAAGAACACACCCACGCTGAAATTTTCAAAACTAGCTGAGTCTCATCTTCATGGGTGACTTTGATTATCCACTTGCTGAGCTGTCCTCACTCTGTGCAGATCCCCGAGGTGCTTCTTCCCTGAAAGGGCTTTGCTTACACCATGAAAATAAACTGGTTTAGCAAGTTACTGCTCAGCCAAGACGTGTGCATTTCCACAGCCCATCCCAGAGCAATGCAGAGCACCTTATGAGCTTGTGTAAGTGCTCTGGGCTCTTTTTTCTCTTACTTTCACTGCCCTGATCCATAAAGTGAGATAATATTATGACAGCACTGTGCTAAGTGGAAAGTATTTATCCAGATCTCTACAGTTTGGTGGTGATTCTGCCCTTCCAATAAATTCTTCTCTTCCTTTAGCATCTTGAGGTGACAGACCGAGACTTTCTTAACGTGCTGTATATATATATTTTTTTAATTAAAAGTAGTTGATTTAGAGTCTGAGAAAGATCTGTAGCTCAATCTCGATCTGTCAAACAATGCACTATCCTTTTTTGGTCCTGCACTGTTCAGTTTGCCCAGAAGCCCACCAGCATTTTGGAGATGACTTTCTGTTTTACCTTCCTTGGCAGGAAGAACCTTTACCTATCTATCTGTCTTTCTGTGTTATGTGGAACAACTACAAGACCAACCCAGCAGAAAAACACTTCTTTTTTTTTTTTTAATTTCATGATGGCCTCCATGACGTAGCCCCTCTCAAGAGCAGGGTTCCTGAAATGTTATTACTTGGAAGTAACTTGGAAATCTTTTTGAAATCAACCTCCAGAATTAGTTTTCTTGCTGGTTTCTTTGTGTGAAATAGGAAATTGAGTGACCATGGCAATACATGCCCAAGTTATTCAAGAAGGGTCCTAGCAGAGCAGAGGTTTAAGGTGGGCCTTCTAGTTAAAATCGTGTCAGTAGCTACTCCTAAGTGCTGAGTTAAAAGTCTAGGGTGATACCTGCTTTAATGCTGGTGTAACTCAACACATGCCTGTCATTCCAGCCCTCCTCAGGGAGGGTAGGGAGGAGAGAAACTGTTGGTTTCAATGGTGCTTCCAGTGAGAACTGAAAATACTGAGATTTTCCAGCTGACTCTACTGCCTGCTATTCAAAATGCAAGCTTGCACGGTGAAGAAATACCCTAATTCAGGAAAACAAAAAAGTTCTCAGAATTAAGTGTAAAAATTGTCCTTAAGGCTCACTGTGTTGGTTATTTTTACAAGGCTCAGGAATTGTCATCTTTCACACTTAGCTTGCCTCAGCCTCATTCTTCAAATTGCAGCATGTCCCACCTTGGTGCTGCTGGGAGATCTGGGGTATTTTTACAGTAATTCCCGTTTAGTCTGAGTTTTGCAGACTGAAAGGTCAGAGTCAAGGCACGATGAAGAATAAACGTGTCTGGTGCCAGTGGTGGAAGGAATCAAAGTTTTATCAAGGAATGACATTTGCTTTTGGATTGCAAGGTCAGGGGACCTAGGCTTGCTGTGAGAGCAGCATGCTCAGCTGCCTGGGAGGGGGAGCAGTGCCTCCTTTTCCACCAGCTGGGGAGCCAGTGCTGGAATCCATTCCTCTTTCTTATCAGGCACTTAGAGGTGTTACTCAGCAGTCATCGCTTACTGAGGTTTTGTTCACAGCTTACAGCATCTTCTCCCTGGGGTACAGAGTGCCTGGAAGGTCCTGAGCCCTGTGTTAACAAAGCAGAGATGTGGTGGGATGGAATAAAGACAGCATTGTTCTGTGTGCAGGAAAATACTGCCCTGTCAGATGTGTCCTCATTTTCCCATCCGTGCTGTCATCCTGGCTTTTCCCCCAAATCTCCTGGCGCCATTCCCACGGCTCCCTCGGGGGAGCAGGATGAGATAGAAGTGTGATAGGGAAGTGAGGGATGTGAAGACGTGGCCAGCTGGCAGCACCCAGCCCAGGGCCCCATCGGGCACGGAGCTGTAACAGCTCCCTCCGTGCCTCCAGCCAGGCTCCCGCCCTTCCAGCAGCTCTGCCTGCCTTCATTTCTTCAGTAGGGAGTGGAGGGGCAGGAGTTCTTCTGGCTGGGTTTTAGATTTCATTTCTCATTTCTTAAACTGTTGCTGGGGAAGGATGTGTTTCTCCTTAAGGCTGTTCTCCCTAATAAGAAAATGATTGAGATGGTAAAGGTGTACAGAGCTTGTGCCTTGGGGAGGTGGTTTCCCTGCTTACCTGAGCTAGGAAGCCTTATTAACCCTCCCCTAAGTCCTTCTGACAGACCTGGTTCCTAGATGGCTGCTGAGATTTGAGCTCTTTCTGACAGCTTTTTGAGCACAGAGAAGGGAGGAAAGAAATTTCTCCATTCAGGCATAGTTTTGAAAGGAATCCATGGAGATGTTAAGTTTTTCACTCAGGTGAAAACACTCCTAGCCTCAGAGATGTTTTGAAACCGAGTCTCAACACTTGCTGTTTCTCTTGGGCAGAGACTCCTTATTCGTGCAGAAAATTACACCCAGGAGAGACAACCCAGTGTCAGGGAGATACTGTTCACTGTGAAATAATCAGCTCAGTTTTTTGTGCTCCCTGTGTTTCCTTGGAGGATGTGTCCCTGTCAGGTGTGTGGCAGTGGCCCCAGTGCCACGCCTGCTCTGGGAGAGCTGTGCCAGCCCTCTGGAGCCCTGGCCTGGGAACAGCCATCCGTGTCATTTCAGTCCCAGAAGAGTCAGGCTGCCAGATGTGGCAAACCGCTGGTTGACACTGTGACGTGACCAGCTGCACTGGGGGGATCTAAGATGGGGCTGAAAAACTCTAAATTGTGTTCCAGGCATGATGTTGACTCTGGTCTGGGGAGGAGAATTGTTAGTGAGGTAGCTGGCTGCAAATACAGGTGTATAAATACATTTCCCAAGCATCCCTTTGGCTGTCAGCCTGATCAGTGCCCCTGCTCTGGGGATGAATCCTCCTGTGTCAGCAGTTTCACCTCTGCCTCTGTGAAACTTAGTGAATTCATCCAGTTCTGCCCTCTGGTGTTCTGAAAGATGCTGAATGAGCCCCTGACGAGCTTCTCCTTTGCTAATTCCATCTTCCTTTCCAGAAACGTGAAGGCCTCCTTCAGACCACTCATGTTTCAGAGGAGCTGACGACCACGACAGAGTAAGCACAAAATGCTTCGATGCAGGATGTGAGACTGTTCCTAAAGATGAGGGAGAAGTTTAATCTTCCTCTATCCTTGCTAAATATACGAAATCCCTTCATGTGGTGCTTTTTTAACTACGTGGAAATGACTTGGTCTCTGAAAATATGCTGCAAGGGACAAGTGTCCTCTGGAAATTCTTGTGTCTTAGAAATTTTTAACTGAAAGTGACTTTTGTGAGCCTTTTCCCCACCCTGCCTACTGGATGTAGCTATATATATCTTCTTTCTGCTTAGTATTATTTTCTCTATCAAGTGAAGGGCTAATGTAGATATTTTGGGGAAGAATTAGTTTGACAAAAGGCGATTCTTTGACGCACCTCTCAAAACTGAAGTGATACAGTTAAAACTGTAAGGAGAGAAGAGCTCAGCAAAAACAAATAAATAAACCTCTTCCCTCTCCAGCTTTTGCACCAGATTACTTTGCTCTGTGTTTTTACAGTCCTTGTTATAAGGAGAAGGCTAGACATGCATTTTGGCTTCAGCTGAAAGCTGAGATTTTCATCACGTGGCCTGAAGGCAGCTCTTCTAAGAGGGGCTTACATGAGCCCTCCCTCAGTTTATCAGTGTATTGGCTCCCTGTAGAGTTGGCTCAGCTTCCCGTGGCTTTGAAGATAAATGAAGCACCATGTGGTGCTTAGTGGGGAAGATCTTTCAGATGGAAACGCTCAGGAATGAGATCATAACGTCTCTGTGTGGACATTAAAGATCTCGTAGTGGTTTTTGTAGGATCAGAGCTCTGGCTCAGGTCTGTGGGCCAAAATTCCTCCCCTCTCTCCTGTGCCCTTGAACAATGCAGTGAGCTTGTGCTCTCCTCCAGATGTGGTTTGCCAGATGTAATCTGCAGGCTGGGGCTTGGACATTTTTTAGCAGGGAAGATGCTTGCAGATCTGCGTGTGTGTTTATACATACATTTTATGGAGCTATTTACTATTACACAGTATGAAGAGGTTTTACTGTTTAACGTGTTGCATGTCCAGATACAAGTACCCCTATGGAAAATGCAGTGATCAACACAATCCAGCATTCACTGAATACTTTCAAATTCCTCTGTGCAAATTCTCAGCTGATAAACATCTGCATATGTCTGGTGATGTCACTGGCTATGTATGTTTCTCATATGTGGCAGTTTTATTTACATAATATTCACATATAATGTATGTTTTCTTCAGAGAAAACAGCTTAAAGTGAGATAGATGGCTTTGCTTCTTGTAAGCTGTGTGGGTTTGATTGTATTTCTGGAAAATGTGCTCACAAGCACATTTAGTCATTTACCCTTCATCATAAAAAGCATGGATAAGAAGTCATAATTATGTGTAAAATGTAATCAAGCATTTCCACTAATTGCAAATG
Organism: Machaerirhynchus nigripectus; assembly: GCA_013397975.1. NCBI lineage: Eukaryota > Metazoa > Chordata > Aves > Passeriformes > Dicruridae > Machaerirhynchus > Machaerirhynchus nigripectus. The sequence goes on from VZRQ01000743.1 coordinate 109,852, forward strand.
GATTTCCCTGATATCTCTGGTGCTCTGCTGGAGACATTCCTGCACCACGTTGGGTCTGCTCTGTGATGTGCTCAGCCCCCGGAGTTTGCACAAGTGGTTGGCCCTCTGCATATTGCAGGAAAGCTCCTTTTAGGGCCATGCTCTTGTCTTCCAAAACTGATTATTCATGTACTAACTTAATGTTTTTGAATGCTCTGACTTGCAGGATGATGATGGGAAGATTTGGTAAGTAACAAACTTGACTCTGAACTTTTTATTTATGTTTTGATTTATTTGTGTCAGGCACAGAAATCTGGTCATTTTTTCTTTCAGCCAATCAAGGCAGTGGGGTTGAGCAATTCCATGAGGTTGGAATGTGTTGCAGGGGGCAGGTTTTGTTACTCCATGCAGATGTGGAGCATAGTGGGCAGGACCAGATCATCCAGTGAACTTCTTGAGCTCTTTAGACCGGTCTGTGTTGTTTTGTTAGTTTGTAAGTTATGAATAGTAACCCTCCACAACAAGAGGGACATTGAGGGGCTGGAGTGTGCCCAGAGAAGGGAACGGAGCTGGGGAAGGGGCTGGAGCACCCGGAGGGGCTGAGGGAGCCGGGAAAGGGGCTCAGCCTGGAGGAGAGGAAGCTCAGGGGGAACCTTCTGGCTCTCCACAACTCCCTGACAGGAGGGGGCAGCCGGGGGGGGTTGGGGTCTGCTCCCAGGGAACAAGAGAAAAGCAGACTGTGCTGGGGAGGTCAGGCTGGATATTAGGGAAAACTAGGGAAAGGGTTATCAGGGCAGTGGTGGAGTCCCCATCCCTGGAGGGATTTAAAGCCGTGTGGGGATGTGGGTTAGTGCTGACCTTGGCAGTGCTGGGGGGGATGGTTGGACTCGATGATCTCTGAGATCTTTTCCAACCTGAGCAATTCTATGACTCCAGAGCTAAAATGCTGCACAGGGCGATGTTTCCTAGGACTGTTCTTGGTGGCTTTCAAGTAAAAATCTTTGCAATCCCCAGCAGTCAGAGTTAAACCTTCCTCATATTATGACTGTTTAGTTTATACATGAAAACTCCTGAAGCAAAGGGCTGTGGCACAAGGTCCAAAGCTCTGTTTATCTGCCCACCTTCAGCAAACAGTCAGCCCTATCTAATTCCTTTGCATGGAGAATCGTATCTCCTCTGTATTTGCTAGACTTTAGAGTTTGGGCCTTACCAAATATATGTCTGGTCGTCTAAACAAAACTGATTGCTTTTGGTGTTGCTCCCAAGAGATTTTCCTTTCTGCTTTTTTTTTTTTTTTTTTTAAAGTGGGGTTGGGTCATTTCTCATTTTAAAGATGTGTGCTCCTGTAAAGGATGAAAAAAAGTAATTTATTTTCTTTATTTGCCCATTATAATATGTGAACACTATCATTTCTCCTCTTGCAGCATATCTACATTAAATATTAATAAGGCACGTGGAAAATAAGTTATGTCAGAGAGCTATAGGGGCTAAATAATAAATCTTCAGGTTCCAAAGGAATTTAGATAATAAATATGTTTGTTTATTTAACAGTAGGAAACTACTAAAATGTGTTCTGTAAATAAAAAGTATTTGATCATGGAAAAGCTGTTAAAAACTATGTTGAGAACAGACTGAATTAGATATTGATAGACAGTGCTTTGAAGGTAGAAACATAATTTAAATCTTTATACTGTCTGTAGGCTTTGCTATTCATACACTGCTGAATCAGAATTCACTTGAGTTAGTTCTAAGCTTTACTGACATCAGGGATACTACCAGTAATTTTAAGTTCACCAAATTGATATCTGAATTTGATGCTGACTGTGGATGCAACCGTAGCTATTTAAGCTAGGATTAGGGTATAGTCAGAATTTGTATTTCATTTGAATTTTTCTTTCACGCACATACTTCGTGTACCAATTTTGAATGGCAGAAAAGGGAAATCAGTGAATATATTTATTTTCAGGTACCTCTAAAATTCCCAGGGCAGTTTGCTCTGGCATGTAGCCAGACACCAAAATAAGGTGCTGGCTTTTAGCTTGGGTCTCTGTTACGTGACTTTCTGAGGAAAAAAACCTTTAAGCTTTGGGCAGGTAACCTGCTTCCCACACTTGGCTGTTGGAGGTGTTTTGATTTTCTTTCTTTTTCCCCCAAACCAGAGCGCGATGCCTTTGACACGCTTTTTGATCACGCACCAGACAAACTCAGCGTAGTCAAAAAGGTAAAAAGTAAAATCCCAGCTTTATTTTCCACATTGCGTTTTTTTCTGTGCTTCTGGAAACATATTCAGAAACATCCAGCAAGTAACAGAGGAGGAATGTGGAGTAGTTAAAAGGGGTGTTTATCTCCAAGGATCACTGTTTCAAAGCCAGGTGATGTTTTCCACAGTACCCTAAGATGTGATTCACCCATAACGAGGTTTGCTGAATATAGAGCTTTTACAGAAGAGCTGCTTTTGTCCAGGTGCTTAGCACTTATCCATGTGGTCCCCTGGTTTGTCCTTTAAGGCTGAGCATCATTGCACAACACGTCCATCCAGGCATGTTTTTGACGTTGCTCTTTGCGTTAGACAGAGCAGAGGGGTAATGTAGCCCTTTATCTCTCTCTGCCAGCTCTTGCTGCTTTGGGGGAATATATAAGAGACTCCATGTAGTTCCATCAGATAGTTCCAGCCTGGCTGTTAAGCTGCTTATTAGGAGAGTAGTATATGAAGATCGGTGTTGTAAATTGTCCCTTCCCCTTGTAGGAAATAGAGGATGTGTGCATTTAAAATAATGCTTTGAAGTCTCGGGAAGATTTTTATCTTTCCAGTCTGAATTGTCTTCTAGAAAAGTGTTTTTAAGTGGATAAAGAACTAGCCTAACTCTTTCCACACAACAAAAGTGGTAACGTGCAGCTCTGTGTCCCTCCTGGCAGTGGTGTAAGGGGGCTGACAGATCTCTGTGCTCCAGTCCTTTAGCACAGATCTGGTTTGTAGTGGCAGGATTTGCATCTGGAATAGAAATCCCAGACCTGGGCTGCATCCTGACAGTAATCTGTGTGCTGGCTGCACACACCCCTCCAGGAACAGAGCTGTGTGCACAATACCGTGCTGCTGACACCTTCTTTAAGGACCTGAAAGAATCAGTGAGGACAGTGAATGCACCTACTGCTCGCCTCATCTTCGGGCACCAATGTCGGCACAGCGTTTTCCCAGGACACTAAAGTTTGCTTAATGTTCTGGGAAAACTGCATGTAACAGCACCATCTGCTGAGTTCTGGCATCCGGTGCAACAAAAACGGCAGTTCTGTGTACTTACTTGTGCAAAAGCAGGCAGCAAACACGCATATTATGTTTCTAAAAATGTCTGTAAGGGTTAGGTTAGCCCTTTCACATCGGCACTGAGTGTAGTGTCTGACGTCACCGTTTCTGCTGGTTTTTCTTTAATAGTCTCTGATCACCTTTGTGAACAAACACTTGAACAAACTGAATTTGGAAGTAACGGAGTTGGAGACCCAGGTAGGAGGCTTTGTCTTCTTGTACGTAATCTGTGTAAATTGCAGATTTTCAGATGTGGGCTTGGCTAAGCAGAAGCAGATCTTCTTTCCAGAGTTTACTGAGCTGTGAGAGATGGTTATCTTATTGTCTGGGTAAAAAAATAACCACAGCATCCAGAGAATTATGCCAGGAGTATGGGTGTAATCCATTTGAGCCTGGCTTAGTATAATACCAGTCATTCATTCACTGCTGTGTTACAGTTTTGCTTAAATAAATGGGTGACTGGATCTGATCTGTCTCAAGAAATTGTTGCTTCATGCGTTGGAGATACCCATGAAAATTTTTTTTTTAGAGGATGTCACATGTGCCACATCAGGATCACAAGTGAGACGTCTTAGAACTGCATAACATTATCCCCCTTAGCCAGTCAGTAGCTATCTGGTCTGGTAGGAACGCTGAATAGGATGGCTGAAAATATGTAGGATTTTATTAATATTTGCTGAAACCATAAACAATCTATTTTGACTTGGGGGGAAAAAAATTCTTTTATGAAATTCAACTCCCTACCTGTGACAGGGGAGACTCAATTTCAAGTTTTGATGAAGGGCAAATCTTCTCATGTCTAACACACACGGTTTAAGAGGGAGTGTGGTTGAAATGACCAGGTACTGTAGCAGAAGGACTGGGGGTATATGATGTGCAAACATGTTTCCCAGGAGGTTTGGGGGTTTTTTAACTACTGTAGTGAAGTTGTCAAGGCTCCTCAAGCAAATTAAATGAACACGAGGAACGCAAGGACAGACTCCTGAAGCATCTCACACTTTCATGCTAGCAAAAAAAAAATCAAAATACCTAATTTGGGCCAAGCATTCTTTGTTCTCCTTGTTTATGAATGCTGATGTACAAACAGATGCTTTCACCTCGTATTTCTCTTTTAGTTTGCAGATGGTGTTTACTTGGTTTTGCTCATGGGTCTCCTTGAAGACTATTTTGTTCCACTTCACAACTTCTACTTAACACCTGAAAGTTTTGATCAAAAGGTGGGTAGAAACTCCAGGTTATGTTCTTTCTGCATTATTGTCAATTTTTTTTTTTCCAATTGTTGCATCCTCTCTCCTTGTGCCAGGTGAAACAGCACCTGGTTTATTCTCTTCAGGAGCTGTAGAAGAGGCACTGGCTGTGGCACTTGATGGTTAAAACCACTAATAATTGTTTTTGAAATAAATGGGTAAATTCCCCGTAGCTGAGGAAGAAAGGTGTTCTGTTACTGGCATCAGACAACACATAAAGCTCACGAATATCCAGGATGAATAAACAGAATAATGAGTGCTCTGTGCTGTGTAGTACTTTGCACAATCAAAGTAATTTTTAAATTGTAGTACTGCCTCAAGTGTTCCTGTGTGTAGGTCTCTTGCTCTCAGCCCCACACTTGCTCCATTGTCCTGTGTCCCTCCTTGTGTTAATGACGAGAAGGGTGTTTAGGCTGTGTTTGCATGTCACAAACAAAAGTTTGCCTCTGTCTGCAGTTGTTCCCAGACCTGCACGTGCATCTGTGTGTATTCGGCCTTTATCAGAATACCCTGAGCCTGGCCCTGCTGCAGTACTGCACGTGCCCCCTGCTTTTTATTCTGCCAGGTTCTGCAGTGCAGAGGAGCAGTTTTGTGGCGGCTGAGCTGCAGCAGGAGAGGGGCTAGGTCAGGAGTGGGAACATTGGCTAAAGCTACAAGGTGGAATGCTTTGTAAGGCGAGTGCTGTTCAAAATGGGCTTTTCATAACGGCTTCCACACAGATGGTTGTGTCAGCCCCTCAGCAAAGGTACATCTGTAATTGGGGTGATTATCTGTTACATCTTACATCCTTTATAGCTTCCTCTTGCTTCTTTTTCCCCAGTATCTTGAGTTTTTGCCATTGTAGAAATGCAGGGTGCTGAGTTGCAGCCAGCATCTGTTTGGTTACAATTGTATTATTAATGGTTGGAATTCGTAAAGATTACCTGGTGTTCCTGAAGTCATGCTGTGGTTTTGTGGGGAAACTCTGCCTTGAGGAATGAGGATTTGTAAACTGAAGAAGGAGAGGTAGGCTCTGTGTTTTGGGGGGTGGGGGCGGAAAATAACCATGTTAAAAGTGATTGGTTTTGTCACAATGAACGAGGAGGAACTGTAGCAGGTAAAAGAGATCAATAAACTCCTGAGTAATAAGCTATGTATCTCCAGAACTGTCATGTGCAGTAACAAAACTACACAGAATTCATAATGCTAATTACCTTGCCTAAATTTCAGTGAGCGTGGACAGGAAATCTGCTATGCAGATATCTTTAAATCATAATTTTTGTTCCTCAAAGGAGAGATCAAATGAAGACACCTACTTTCTTTCACTTTTTTTTATTAGTCCATTTTCTTTCCTCCGAATTTATGCTCCTGTGTGATCTGTGGGTCTTGTTCAGAAGCTCTTTACGTACAGTTGTGCACAGCTTGGTTTGCAGGTTCTCTGCACAGCCTGCCCAGGAACTGCCCCCACCAAGCACTTTATGAAGCATTTACTTCATCAGACAAACTCAGTTTGGTTTTTCTTTCTGTTTTCAAGTAGAGGAAGCCAACGCACCACGAGAGTAAGGGATTAGCACAAAGCAAGCAGCCTAGGTGCTTCATGGTACGATGTTGATGTTGCTTGCTGTGCAGCTGACAGTGATGCAGAAAAGACTAACGTTGTTTGAAAATAGTTCTGTGTGGTGTCCTCATTTCTTCTTTCTTACTTGGCCAGGTGTATTTTTCATCTCTGCTTGTTTCTGGTACATTCCTTGTTGCCTGGATGGCAGTGATGTTTTGTTGTTGATCTTGGGGACGGGCAGGAGTTAAAAAATGCAGCTCTGTTTTAATTGCTACTGGGAGCTCTCTGGCCTCTGCCATAGAGGCTGAGACGGGGGTTTAATGGGGTTTCTTGGTCCCTGAGGGACCCAGTCCCATTTTTACACTTGAATATCTGAAAGTCTTTTATTACTTTGTATCAAAAAGTGAGTATTTTCCCTATAATGGTACAGGCTTTTGTTTCTTAGTGGCTCATATTTACTTTCTGCCATGCTTAAACATGTAAATGTTTAATATTGATTTAAGTAGAATTATCAAGTACAGAGAGAATAAAGCATCTAAAAAAATTTGAGTAGAGGTTTTTTGATGCCTATATAACCCTGAGATTCTAAACACTTTACCTCTTTCAGGTGCATAATGTCTCTTTTGCTTTTGAGCTGATGCAAGATGGAGGCCTGAAGAAGCCAAAAGCTCGCCCTGAAGGTATGGATGTGCCACGTGGCTTAAAGCTGTGTATAAAGTCATCAGAGCAGGAGTCTTTCAATGCAATTCCATTTGAAGTAGCAGTAGTACCACAAAGTGGAGCTGTGAATGGGCCCCTTGACAGTTTTCCGAAGGATTCACTGTCTGTGCCTGGGGTGTATCCTACCCGTGCTTCTTGTCTGGAGCAGATTCACTGAGGTGTCCAAGTGGAGCTTTAGTGAGTCATTCAAGAGCTGTTCAGTGCTGCATTATAAATTCAGCTGGTGTTTTCAATAACAGTCCAAGCAGAAAGCTTTTCATGGTCTAATTCTTGTAATTCTTACAGCTGAGGAGAACCTGGACTCCTGTGATCAGATTTCAGTGACAGATAACTGGAAGGCTTTAGGATTTTTTTTTAGGAGAACCAGTAGCAAATGGATCTTGATTTATGAGGATGTGTGAGTCAGAACTAAAAAGTGTAAAAACCTGAATTTTCCCTTTAAAGTCTCTGAACTTTAAAATTAATTATTGATGAGGTCCGCATTATTATTACAATCATTATTGATGAGAAACAGCAAATTTACTGATTGAGAGGAATTAAAACTTTATGACTGCTAAATGAGCAATTTTTATTCCTGGTGTTACAGACTGTGTATGTGTTGGAAGCTTCTGCAGAACAAAGGAAAATGAGGAGCCCCCGAGAAATGTTTGGTCTGACTCAAAATGAGACAAAGTGGTGATAGTAAATAGATTAACAAACAGTGGAGCTGGTTATAGAGGGGGAAATGGGCAAAAGACAGTATTAAATGGCTTCTATGTCCTGTCAGTGCTGTTGTAAACTGGGGGATGACAAGTGCTCCTGAAGAGTGCTGAAAATGCTGAAAAGAATGACAAAAACAAGAAGAGGTTACCTTTCCATAAGGCTTTCTTTCATCCTTACACTATCATGAATGGTAAAACACTACAGCAGATCTTTTGTTTGCTTGTGTAGATTCAATAAACAGCAAATTTACTGATTGAAAATGTAATTATTAATGTAAGCTGGAGAGCCAAATTAGCTCGTACAACATTCCTTTTTTGCTTTTTGGTGCTGCAAGGATGTACAGTCTCTTGTGTGTTTTCCTTTCTCTTCCCTGTGTGTGGCCATTCCCGGCAGCAGTTCCTAGCTGTCGGAGTGAGTGTGCTCGTGTGGTGTCTGTGTGGCTGGAACTGCCTGCAAAACTGACTGTGGCCCTTGAAAAACTGCTCCCTTGGAGAGAACAGTCACATCTTGGGGATGGCTTGTCACCGTACAGTCATTTGTAGGGTCTTGGCAGTCACGTAATGCATGTTTCACAGAACAATAATTTGTTTTGACAGAGAATCTGAAGCTCTGCAAAAAAATTCTGTGTATAGTTATGCTCTGTTAATGCCGTACTCTGATCCATTGTTTGTTCATCAATAGGGTGGGAAACCTGTCAGGTGAATCCACAGCATGAACTGGGTAGGAAATGCCTCTTGAATTAGAATCATGGAATTGTTAAGGTTGGAAAAGACCTCTAAGATCAGTGAGTTGAGCCATTAACCCAGCACCATCGTGTTCACCACTAAGCCACATTCCCAAGTGCCACATCTACACAGCTCTGAACTCCCAGGGTGATGATTCAAGCACTGCCCTGGGCAGCCTGTTCTGATGCTTGACAACCCTTTTGCTGAAGAAATTTTCCCAATACCCAATCTAAACCTCCCCTGGCACGACTTGAGGCCATTTCCTCTTGTCCTGTCCCTGTTCCCTGGGAGCACAGCCCGATCCCTGCCTGGCTGCCTCCTCCTGTCAGGGAGTTGTGCAGAGCCAGAAGGTCCCCCCTGAGCCTCCTTTTCTCCAGGCTGAGCTCCCCCAGCTCCCTCAGCCCCTGCTGGTGCTCCAGACCCTTCCCCAGCTCTGTTCCTTTCTCTGGACATGCTCCAGCCCCTCAATGTCTTCTCTGACATGAGGTTCCCAGAACTGCCCCCAGGATCTGAGGTGGTGGGCCTGGCTGTCCGACCAGTTCAATTAGTTGTAGGATTTAAGGAAAAATGTTGTCTAGAGCAAAATGTAATTTTTATCCCTATAGCCCGTGCTTTTTGCAGTGCTTGTAAGAAAGAGCTCTTGTTAAATCCTGTAGTGCATCTGTGTACAGGTGTAAACAAAAATAGGACCATCCAGGTCATCTCTTCTCTTGTTCTTCCAGCCAAATTCAGTAGATTGGGCCAGCAGCACAACTACCTTGTGGTGGATTAGTTTAGTATCCTCTAATGAGGTTGTTTTGGAGTGTGAAAGTTTTAAATTAATGGAATATTTTAAACTACTTTTGGAGTGTATGGCCACTTTCAGCTAACATTTTATTAGTTGCTGTTGGTAATGTTATGGCTGTGCATGTTTTTTCTTATTATAAGAAGCAGGAGGCTGAGAATATGCCTATTCTTGGAAATACCTGTTAGACACTGGTCAATAAGGAACGCTGCCATCACTCGCACAGGGAGGATGCATTTCACACTCTGTACTCTTTAATGCAGTCAAAGACATAACAAGGTCTGAAAGTTAGGAAAATGGCAGACTGGAATTAGAGTGTAACTTTTGCAGCAGTGGTTATTAACCATTGGTCTGCATTGTCAAGGAATGGAGATGGAATTTCCACCACTGGAAGATGTGAAAAGAAAAAACGAAAAAAATTAGGAAAACCTGCAGTGTTAGGATTGTGTTTTAATTTGTAAGCCCAGTGCAGGCTTTTCAAGGTAAGGTTCTGTTGTACATCAGATTAGATGTACTGTGGCCACAGTAGTTTCTTCTGGCCCTAAATTTACTTGTCATTACACCACTGAATAAAGGAACTGGGTCCATTATTTATTTTTGTGATGGGGCAGGGTCTGAACCCTGCAAGACTCGACCACTTTGGGCTGTGCCAGCTGAGAGGGAGGTTACAGTGGCCCAGGGAAGGGACTCATCCTGCCTTCAGTGAGAAACTGGAAAAGGATGGCATGGGACAAAGAGAGTCAGTTGGGAGGAGCGGGGCAAAAACGTGCTATGGATCTCTGACCCCTAGAGAGCTGACTGGGCCGGCTTTCTTGGCATTTTCAAAGTGCCAGCACTCTGAGTTTAATTGTTTAGCAAACAGAACTGACTGCCAGCACTGGTGGGACAAATCTGTTGGTGGTTGTCTCTTCTCCAGGTATTTACCTCAGTTTCCCACCTTTGGAAATGCATGGCTGTTGCAAAGTGTGGTTTCCCATGGCTAACTTGGCATTTTAAATCCATCTCTGAGGGAACTGTGTCCTGTTACAGAGGAACCAGTGCTGATTCTGGCTGTTGACTTACTGAGAATGCTGTGGTAGCAAGCAACTTTCTGTGATACCTGGAAAAATTAGAAGCCTGTTTCGTATTTCAGTTGTCCAGATAGGACATTTCTTTTTCCAGGGTGTATGACTTCACAGCATTTAGGATCTTTGGGGCAGGAGAACGTTTTTCTATAAATCATAAATGAAATAATGTAAAACAATACAGGAAAAAAGGGTAGAAAGAATGTTCAAGAGATCACCAAATGTACCAGATGAAGTGTGGGGGTTAGAGTGGTATCCAGTGTGGGGTGGGAGGGAAGGGTGGAGAGGTCCTGGCAGTGATTCTTCAAAGCAGACAGTGGGGGTTTCCCTTGCACATCATGTTCATTGTACTTGGTCTGTTAACTGTTAACAGCTGTCTTAGGCAGATTTTTGATGATTTTAAAAGTTATCCGTTCTTCATTACTTCTGCTTCCATATATATTGCTCACTGTACATTTTTTGCTTCTTCCTTCTCATTTCTTACATGTTATATCCAAACTTTCTTTCTACCTCTTCAGCTTTCTCTGTGCTGTGCCTCCCCCCAGAATCCCTGCATTCTTGGCATTTTATTATAGTATAGATGGAGAGGTGCTAACAGGAAAGCTTTTTCTTGAGAGCTGTTCCAGACCTGTTCCCTGGCCTGGTGTGATAAGAAGGAATATTAAATAACAAAAAGCTTGGAGTCTGCTAAGGATTCAGGCTTTGTTAATTCATGGACTGTATCATTGCAGTGCTGTGGTTCAGTACCTCGTGAGGTGTGTGACTGCTTGTTCACTGCTTCTGTGGCCAGGGAAGTCATCAGGAGTATTTCCCAAAGCCTTTATCCCAGGTCTCTGGCAGAAGCAGACTTTCTCTCTAGCCAATTTTAGCTGAGGAAGGGACCTACTTCTCCTAGAGAGATCTTAGCTGTGACTGTATGATCGTAAAGCTGTTTTGAAGTGCATCATGCAGGACATTTAAAAGGCTTGTCTTGGGGGGGACAGAGCTCTGTGGAGTTTTTTTTATTCCTGATTCCACCAGCTCAGAAATGTGGGGACTTCTGTTCCTGTCAGGACAAATGAGGGAAAACAAAATGCAAATTAAGGATTTCTCCTTTTCTTCCACAGATGTTGTCAACTTGGACCTGAAGTCGACCCTCAGGGTTCTGTACAACCTGTTCACGAAGTACAAGAATGTTGAGTGATCCTGAAAGCTGCTGAGGTCTCTTCATCCTTCAACCTCCTCAGGCAGAAGTTACAATAAACACGCCCTCTGCATGCTCCCATTGTGCCTTATGCTATATACTTCATGCATTCTTCCAACAGCTGATGTGTTCTCTCTGTAGCTGTTTGTAAGACAATCCCACTAAAAATGATGCATGTGTATTCTCTAGGTCACTTGAAAATGTGTAGGTATTTCACACTTTTACTAGATGGATCTGTTGTTTGCTATAATCCACAAATGTTCTTTTGAGAAAGGAAGTATACCACTAACTACTTTAATAAGCAGGGAAAACATGAGACCTTCCTCATGGCTCGAGACTCTTTGCTTCTGCAGAAGACTTTCTTTTGCATACTGCTTGGTTGCAAGTGGCATTTGATGATTTTCCAGCCTTAAGTGTTAACAATAGAAAATCAGCATTGGAATTTATTTAGAGGCTGAGCCTTTTCTATTAAATAAGATTTTGTGTGTTCCGCTGGGTGGGTTGGGCTGAGGGGAGTTACAGGCACTGTCTGAAGCTAATGGCAAAAGCTTCAGTTTTTGTGCTCACCCTCATTCTACTCAGTGTTACTTCCATTCAGTGTTTACACAGAATAAGTCTTGCAGTGGGATGACCAACTAATCTTTTGATGTCTAGTGTTTATTTAATCTCTTTTCTAGGAGAAATTTGGTTGCTAGGGCCACTGTCACCAGGCAGCTTCAGTCAGGTTGGTCAGGAGCTGGTCACACAGGCACAGGCTGGATTAGTGCATTTCCCCCAGTCCTTCCTGAAACTAGCAGGGAGAATGATGAGCTTGCTCTCATGTGTAGAGCTGCTCCTGCATGCTGATGTGGCTGCTGCAGCGCTGCGGGCAGGGGGCTGTGCTGGAACAGGAGCCATCTGAGTGGATTTTTAAGGAGAGCTTTGTGGAGGAAATGGGATTGGCATTTCTGGAGTAAATGATTTTTGGAATGTACGTTCAATATCACACTTTTCCTTCGAGCACACAGAGGAGAGATTTGATTGCTGCTTTTACGTTCACAGCAGCAACTTCTGTTTTATGGGCAGCCAGTCCTTTGGGTGAAACACTAGGCAGAGAGCCCTGAAGGAGAGCAGGTAGAATTGCTCTGCTCCATGGCCTCACTTGAGTCCTGTTGTAAGTCGGCATCTTCGTTCCCTAAAAATAGATTTCTTACGCCAAACATTATTTGCCTTTGAGTGCAGGTTCAAGAGGAAACGTGCTATTTGAATGGTATAATTTTATAATTGGGATTTTCTCCTTCCCTTCTCAAACACTGTTTCATCTCAAAGGGAGAGAAATGAGCTTCTGCTTATTTGGTTTGTATTTTTGGGTTCTGACTTCTGGTATTGGGATTACTTGGGTCACCTCCCCTCACACCTCTTAAAAAAAAGAAAAGATGGAAGGAAGTTGCCCTTTCTTTGTGTGAAAAATTCAGATCTCCTCTGCTCTGCAAGGCTCTGTGGGGAATCTTTGCTCGCCTGTACTTCAGGAAGGAGCTGACCTCTCACTGTTTATACTGAGCCTGGAACAAGTGGATGTGCAGTTCAGATGGGACCACTAAACTCCACCACAGCACCAGCAGAGGAGACTTGCACAGGTGCTAAGGCCTGGTGGGGCAGCTCTCCTGGCAGGTGAATGAAATTGGTTTAAATTTTGTGCTAAGAAATAAAGGTAACATGAGGCTGAACTGAAAGGTATCATGAAGGTCACTGAACTGAAAGGTCACTCAATCCTTTTGTTTAATGCAGGGTTGTTTGTGGGAAGCAAGTCTGTTAAAGAGTTGTCATTCCACACCCCTCCCTTCAGGTGATGTGGAAGTGCCAGCTCTGTTTATATTCTCTGAGTGGCTGGGAAACACCTCCTGAGAGTCTACTTTTTGAAATTGCAAGCAGGATTAATATCAAAAGCAAACAGAAGATGAAAAGAGATTGGTGAGGGCGATGTGGCTTTGGAATGGGGAATGGCTGTTTCTGAGCTGGGATTATACAGCTGGCATCTTCAGGGCACGTGAGCAGGTTATGACAGGTCATAAAATAGTGTCTGTTTTGTTGAATTACGTGTTTCTGGTCCCCTTGCTACAACCAATGGTCTCCTTTAGCATTCCTTCTGTTAAGATCCCTGTCAGGCAGGGCTGCTGCCTGGATCAGGGTGGGGGCAGGTGTCACAGCCCGTTCTGTTGTGGTCTTGTTTGGTGGGAGATGTTGCACAGGAAATATACTTTTTTCATTCCTTGGCTCCTGGCTGTCTAGCCAGCTCACTGTTCTGTAGACACTGTATTTATTGTTAACCAGATTTGTGAGCAGGGCAGATTGAGCTGAAGTGTAGCTTCATCCCAGTCAGCCCAGTTGCCAGGAGGAGCCACGTAGGTAAAGCTTCTCTGAATGCCTGCTTTTGTCATGCCTTTCTGTGACACATGCACGGTAATTCTTTGCCTCTCAGAAAGCTGAGTCAGTGTTAAAAATGTTATTCCTGATGTCTTTGTGTTACTGGGGTTTTACGTATGGGTACCAGTCTGAATCCTGTTGAGTTCATCTGGAGTGCTGAACGCTCTGCAGCATTAAAGCTCCCGCATCTGTAAGTGCTTAATGAATGTCTGTCTTTTCCAGTCCATACAACTTGACTTTCAGGTGCATCTACTTGACACACTCAGTTACAGTGAGCTGTATTACCACAGAAGAAGCTCAGATAACCCTCAGCTGCATTTTGTTTTTCAAGATGAAAAACCGACAGTGGCAGATTTTTTTTTAATCAATTTAAACCTTATAGGATTTCTTACTCCTCTTCCCCACACCCCAGTGCTTTCAGTATTAATGTATTTTTTAAGAGTCTTTTCTACTGTTTTTAACAGTGTTTACTCTGGATTTCTAACTACTAAAAACCAGCCTTGCAGATAAAATTCTGGACTTGTCATATGTTGGAGACATCCATCTTAGTGATAAGAGTTGTGTACTGTAAGCAAGTTACAATGCAATGCTATGTTTGCTAAAATTCACAGCAGGAGTGTTTATGCATGGTTTTTGACAGTTGTACTATTTATTCAAATAAACAAATAATGATCACTATGTTTTCTACTTCTTTTTTTTTTTTTTTTCCTCAGTAGGAAGAACTTTTGAATGGTGAGCTTCCGTTTGCTCTGGTGTGGAGAGTGTAGAGTGGCTCTCCAATGCAGCAGGGCCGTGTGGAAAAGCAGGAAAATGCATTATCACAACTTGCTATTGCTGTTGAATCCCTGAACTGTTCTCCAGTGGCTATTTTCATGTGGGGGCCAGGTGTGTGTGGTGGGGGCGTGTGCATGAGATGTGCTTTGAGAACGTCCAGAAGCACCCACCCCTGGGTCAGCCCCTTGGAGCTGGTCCAGGGGCTTCTTTGCCCTATTTTCTTGTGATGTCACCTCAGATTCTGGTTGCAAAACAAAAAGGCCTTGTTAGAGGTTCTCTTCTTGAGAATAAGACTCAACAGAATTTCAGGGATGTTGAAAGGGTTAGCTCATTATTCTAAAAATCTAAGAGAAAGGGTAGGAAAAATACCAGGAGCTACATAACCATGTATTAACAGTCCACAAAGCTACAAATACATGAAAAATATATAAAAAGCAAAAATCTTTAGGCATCATAGGCATGAAATCAAATGCAACACACAGGATTGACTGCTGCTGTTCTACAGAAGTCTGGGTGCTCCATGCACTGGTCACAACATCAGGTTTTGGAGAAAAATAGGTGCTTGTCCACCGTGTGTGTTTCAGACTTTTTCTCTTAGCACCGATATGCTGTAGTTGTGAAACTTCCAAGTCCTCTGTGCTGCCAGTTGAAGCAGGGAGAGACCTAGTAATTACAGAAAGATTTCCCAACATTTAGTTCCTCCTGCTCCCTCTGCCTGCTGATATGAAACTGGAAATGTCCAAAAGTCCCGATAACATCTCCAATGACACCTTGGTTTTGTTTTTGACTTACTGCATGTGTAGACTGCAGCATGCCCTTCTGAGCAGGTAAGAAGGTACTCAGTCTCTTTTCTAAATTGCTGCGTTGTTTTGCTTGTTATCTGCTGAGAAAGCAGGTTTGCCCTTTGATTCAAGATTTTGGGTTAAGTTGCTGGTTACTATGAACTCATGGCAGCTAGAAATCTGTTTGCAGCCCACTTTCCTGTATCCCATTTAGCTCATGCCAAACTGTCCATTCTTATCTTTGGCATGCAGCTGAACACAGGAGTCACTCCCTTGTTAAACCAGACCAGCTTAATTAGTGTGGCTGCCTGATACTATTAATGGGGTTCCTGGGGGGCTGCAGAGCTGCTTCTGCTTGCTGGGAGAGTTAACAAATGCAACTCATCCCTGAAGGAAATGTCCAGGGAAGGAGGTTCCTGTAGGAAGTTCTTCCTCTTTAATTGATGCTGTAAAAGGGGAGGAAGAGCAGCAGCGCTGCCTGCTGGAGATGATAACTTTTGTCTCACATGAGGGTTTTGGGCCCTGGTGTGGCTAACTACCTCTCTAAGGACAAATGAATTAATTTTCTGCCTAGGTTTCTCCTTCTGCCAGGTAGGTAGAGTAGTCCTGATCTGCTTTATAAAATGCTGTTGAAGGAGCGTGAGTAAAAGCTGTATTGGGGCATG
This sequence comes from Machaerirhynchus nigripectus, assembly GCA_013397975.1. Taxonomy (NCBI): domain Eukaryota; kingdom Metazoa; phylum Chordata; class Aves; order Passeriformes; family Dicruridae; genus Machaerirhynchus; species Machaerirhynchus nigripectus. The sequence continues at coordinate 125,718 of VZRQ01000743.1, forward strand.
ATCTTGTCTGCTCTTGGCTAGTTTATTATTACATACAAAACAAAAGTGCTCTGCACAGAAGGCAGAGTAGCCCAGTCATGCTGGGCAGTGCCATCCAAGAATGATCATATGTGTTTAATACTTTCTGGTGTTTCAGGAGTTGCAGGGCTGCATGTTTCCTGCACTTGCATTCCTGTTTATTTCAGTCTCTGCAGCAGGGACCAGCACACAGACAATTAAGTTCCGGATGAGACCGCGGTTTCGTTTTTAAGGGCAGAGCACCGCGGCACAACTTCCCCTTGCGTGCTTTGTGCTGCCCTACGTGGGAGACCTCCGAGCCTGGGCTCAGCCCTCTCCCCTGCAAATTGCATCCTGACTGCTGGGACAAGGTCTTGGAAGAGATTCTGGAGAGTTACTTGAAGGAGAGAATAGTAAGTTTGGAAAATGGGACTCCTTTGGGTGCTTTTTTTCATAATTATTGTTCTTAACTGGAAGACTTTCTGTGTCTCAGTGGATTGTTCTTACTAAGATAAGATCTCTTCTGATGCTAATGAGCAAAGATGGCTCCTGAAAAGTCTGGCACTATACAGGGAAGTGAAAGTAAGTTTTAAACTGTGTGCACAATGCACATTCTCTTTTTTGCTTACTTATTTTTTAATTCTGGTTTTTGAATGCAGAAATATTACTGTTAACATTCCCACTTGGGGTTTTTTCCTCTCCTTTGTGTGATCTACTTGGGCAACCGTTCCTAGGAAATGTGTTTGAGCTAAGGCAGAGTAGGGCTTTTGCCTTTTGAAACAGGAAATAAAAGAGTTTGGTAGCACTGGTAAATGCCTTGTGTGTATTCTACAGCTGTAAGCCACAACCCACTGCTCACTAGTGCTTTGTGTGGTACCTTGGGGGTATCTGGGAGCCAGACTCTGTGAAGACTCAGGGAGGAAAAGTGAGCTGCCCTGACCCAACTTGAGAATTTGTTGTTTGCCAGTAGTTGTGACATTGCAAGGTTGGGCAATAGCCCAGCTCCTGAACTAAGAACAATTCACTTCTTGGCAGCCACTGCAGGTGGCACACAAGAAATCCAACACCCCTTGGCTTTAAAGCAAAGCCCGTACATCCATGGTATTCTCAGAGAAAGAGCACTTCATTCAGAGAATGCCATTTCCTTTGAATATTTCATAATTAAGCATCTATTTTATTTAAAGATGCCATAATGAAATGCCTGTACAGTCAGTACTCAAGCAGTTGTCTCTTACAATGTTCTCCTCTCCAAGTACTGATAAAGAACTTGTGCAGGAGGATGGGGGCTGGAAAAAACAGGATGTCAGTCACAGCTCTGAGCAGTGAATTTAACTGATGGGTGGCAGGGGCTGGTTGCAGCAAATATGGAAACTTGTGTGTGAGAACCAACTCTTCCGACCTTTCCAGTTTCTCATTAAACAGCTCACCCAAGGAGGTGTCCCACCCTGGCATGTTCCATTTTATGTTGTTCCTGCAGTGTGTTTTTCTCTGAAAGGCTGTTGCCTGGGACCAAGCCTCACCAATATGCTGCAATGCCACATGAAGGACTGCTTGTGAATGCTAATTATGAGTAATAAGCAATGAGTCTATTAAACGCTGAAGAACTGCAGCTCTCAGGCTCTGAAATGCCTGAGGGAAATCAATAATGATAAATGTGATCTGAAACACAATAAATGATGGGCTCTGAATGGTGTGTTGCTGCTTAGGAATAAGATCTTGGAGATCTAATAGATAATTCCAAATAAAGTGTCAGCAGTGATGAAAAAAGCAAACAGGACTTAGGAGGAGAGGAAGAGAGACCACTGTGAATGCTGCAGTGCATGTTTCTAAAATCTGGGTAGGTCTGATTAGTAGCACTTCCAAAAGGCTGTGATCGTGCTGGAGAAAGCTCAGAAAAGAGCATGACTGAGGATGACCAAAGGTGCTACCAGCTGGTTTTCCAGGGAAGGATAACTGTAGGCTGCCTTTTCTCGGTTTTGGAAGGAGATGGACGTGGAGGGTTTGGGGTAGCAGGGCAGTAGTAACATGGAGGATTAACACAGTGGTGTGAAGAATGTGGATCAGCTGGTATTTGCGTGGTGCCTTCAGGGGAAGCTGCTGGGTCAGAGCAAGAAACAGGAGATGGAGCTTCAGGTGATGTAGGGCCACGGTCTTCACCTCCTCACTGCTGAGTGGTGAGACACACACATGTTCAAGGGGTGAGAGGGAAGTTCATGGGGAGTAAATGTATTGACAGCTTCTAGTGACCAGGCCCCCAGCTTTGCTTTAGGAAGGCTGAGCTGCAGACTGTTAAAGTGTTTTGGGGAAGTATCTCTGTATCCTGGCACTGCTTATAGGTTTTGGGGTTCTGGGTTTTTTCCTAAGGTCCTGAAAGGGACTGGATACCAGCCAAGTTAGTCTTACCCAGGGTAGCAATTTTGACTCTGACTGACACACAGGACTGAGGCCCTAGAGGATATTGTGCTACATTATTGCAAATTCTGAATTTCAGGCCTGGCCTTAGAGGTTTCCAAATTTTAGAGTGGCTTCTGATGTTTGAGTTCCTTGGCCAAGAAGAGCCCAAGGGTGTGGCAGGCAGCACACACCACTTTGATAGTCGAAAGAAGTAAGAGACACACAAGTTGAATATTGCAAAGCTGAGTGAGAGTAAGTTGTGGTTTATGCAGACCATTTCTTTTATGAGAAGGACTTCCCCAAGGCATCACAGCTGTCAGAAACCTAATTTAAAAGTAAGTTGTCCTCGGGTTGCTCTCTATTAATTAACTTTTCTCAGTTAATTTCATCTAGGCAGTCTTATCTCAGATAGTTCAGTTGTTCCTCAGGCACTGTGTCACTCAATTTCTCCTATCTTTTTTTTATTAAGCACCTTTTTAGATAGCATTCAGTTTTGCTGCCACCACAATGAAATTAATTCTCTTGTGACCCTTCCTCCTAGTGCCTTGCTGGCAGTTTTGTGCCGATTTGTTTTGCCAGACTGATGTGCAAAATCATCCAGTTGCTATTTTCTACCAATATTCTCAGCTTTGGCAGAATCTGTGTTAAAATACACCTTCATAATGCACTTTGACTGGAGCCTGTAAGAAATAAGTGAACGCCTTCAGAGCAGCACTGTGCTGTTTGGTGTACAAAGCTGTCAAGCAGAGGAATACCACTTTGGAGATGTTCTGTGCCACAGCATTTTCAGCAGGTGCCTTGCTCTGAGTCGTGGGAACCTCTCACTACAGGCACCTGCAGCAGCAGCCAGGGCTGTCTCTGGTAACAGAATGGAGGGAACTCCACTCCTAAAACTAGGATTAGCGACTCATTTAAATGCTCTGGATTGCTCTTTAAAGGTGCCATTCCCACTCATTTCACAGGAAGCCTTAGGAGAGAGGGCACCCTGTTTGGGCACCCTGGGTAGAGAGTGGGAGTCCTCTCCTGAGGGAACCTCTAACATGGAGCATCTCATTTTCTGTTAAAAAAAGCACAAAACCAGTCAGCATCCCCTCTCCTGCAGTGACCCAGCAGCTCTGAAGTTCAGAGAGAGCAATTCCCATTCACAAACAGCAGCACTCCCAGTCAGAGAGCTGAGCCCCAGGTACCCTGTGCCCAGCAGCAGCTGGGATTTGGTGACTCAGAGGAGTGTAAAAGTCTTCCTGGTTGTCACATCTTCTCTGAATTCCAGAGATTTTTGGAGTGTTGGGAAGGATGAGTTCTCTTACTCATGCTAGAACAGATATGGAACAAACCATACTCTGCTGAAACTGTCCAGAGCCCTCATCCTCCTTCAGGTAATTTCCTTCACCTCTGCAGGCCACAGTACAGTTGCAGTATATAACTCTGATTTCTGGCACTTAAATCAATTTGCATTTAGTTTATGAAGAGCCATCTTGCTCCTTGCATGTCTGGAAGGCTGGGCCCAGAGAGTGGTGGGGAATGGAGTCAAATCCAGGTGGTGACCAGTCAAAAATGGAGTCCCTGGGGCTCAGTACTGGGGCCAGTCCTGTTTAATATCTTTATTGGTGGTCTGGACAAGGGAATTGAGTGCACACCCAGTCAGTTCATGGACAACATCCATGGGTGGGAGTGTGGATCTGCTGGAGGGCAGGAAGGCTCTGCAGAGGGATCAGGATGGGCTGGATCCATGGGCCCAGGCCAGTGGTCTGAGGGTCCACAAGGTCAAGGGCCCGGTCCTGCCCTTGGGTCACACCAACCCCCTGCAGCTCCAGGCTGGGGCAGAGGGGCTGGAAAGCTGGGAAAGGCCCTGGGGGTGCTGGGGACAGCCGCTGGACATGAGCCCAGGTGTGCCCAGGGGGGCAAGAGGCCAAGGGCACCTGGGCTGTGCCAGCCATGGTGTGGCAGCAGGGCCAGGGCAGTGACTGTCCCCTGTGCTGGGCACTGCTGGGGCCACACCTCAAATCCTGGGGCAGTTCTGGGCCTGTCACTGCAAGAGGGACATTGAGGGGTTGGAGTGTGTCCAGAGACGGGAATGGAGCTGGGGAAGGGGCTGGAGCACCAGGAGGGGCTGAGGGAGCTGGGGGAGCTCAGCCTGGAGAAAAGGAGGCTCAGGGGGAACCTTCTGGCTCTGCACAACTCCCTGACAGGACGGGGCAGCCAGGGGGGTCGGGCTCTGCTCCCAGGGAACAGGGGCAGGACAGGAGGAAATGGCCTCAGGCTGTGCCAGGGGAGGTTCAGGGGAAGTATGAGAGAGAAGTTTTGCACTGAAAGGGTGCTCAAGCATTGGAAGGGGCTGCCCAGGGAAGTGTTGGAGTCACCATCTCTGGATGGTGCAGATGTGGCACTTGGCGATATGGTTTAGTGGTGGGTGAACAGTTGGAAGTCAGTAATTTTAGAGGTCTTTTCCAATCTAAATGATTCTATGACTCTATGCTAGAATTTGTAAAAGAGACTATTCAAATTCCAATATCTGTCCTTTTTTCCCCACAGCTGTACAAGCTTTTCTAAAAAATGAAGCTGCTTATATCTAGAAACTTGTCTCAGTAATTTAACTACTGGGTTCTTGATTAATTACTCCTTAAGTGTTGGTAATTTTTATATTTTTCTAGCACATATCCATTAATACCTAGGGACAGAAAGCTTCTTTTTCACTTCAGTTGAAATAGGATTTTACTTACCCAATATTAACAACATCTAATAAAGGGAAAATAGAATTAGATGTAATTAGAGCAATTTTTACTACTTCAGGTCTTTTTTTCTTTTATTTTGATGATTAACAGAAAAAATGAAAAACGTTTTTAACTTCTTTTTCTTTGTACACATTTAAATATATTTTCAGATCTTTTTAAAGCAGCTAGTGTTGAAATAGTAACTGATAAAAAACCCCCTTCCATTTGTTTGTTTTCTTCTTAGCACTGATTTTGATCTTTACATGCCTTTACTCATGTTCCCTTCCCCACTATGTTTTTTACCAGTTTACCAGCAGTGATTAAAGACAATGGATCCAGACTTCTTAAATGCATTTACACAGCCTTCTACACTTGATCGATTCCTAACTGAGGATGTCCTTGCTAAAGGTTTGTGCTTTATGAACCAGGACAGAAAAAAGTCCAAAGAACCACCTGAAGAGCCAAAGAGAAAATGTGCTGTACAAATGAATTGTGTATTTTTCAGCAGTGATCCCATAGTTGCTTCAGAAATGAGTGAGATCTGTGTAATTTGGCTGCTGATTCTTTGGGGGCAGATCATGAAGAAGCAATGCAAAATCCAGCTGGTTCTTTAACTGAAATTTAAGTTTCACATGTGTGGATCTGACCAAGTGTTTTTTCCTCTTTCCAGAATTGTCTGTCTAGATCTTACTGATTTGAATTACACTGAAGCATAATTTCCAACAGCAGCCTTAATAGTCTGCTATACCATTTTCTTGCTCATAAAGTATTAGTTAAAATTAAAAAAATATGAATGTTTCTACCTGTGGCAGTTAGCCATATTGGGAATATCAAACTGATAGCAGATTTAGCTACCAGCTTGCTTTAGTCATATCTGATAATTGTGATGGCTCTTGTTTGCTTCCTTCCATAGGTGAGAAGAGGAAAATCATAAAACCGACCTCAAGCAACAACCCCAAACTGGAAGAACTGAAACTGGTACGACTTCTTTTACTGTATAGTTCAACCCTCACCTCGAGTTATTTTAATCTATTGTGTTAAAGGAAACAAAGAGCCTGGTTCTTTAGCCTCTTTCAGCCCTCTAAATTGCCCAGCTCCCTGACCCCAGTCCCCGACTCTCTGCAGATGGGAATGAGGTCTGCTTTTGGCATTTGGGCTCCTCACAAGTGAAGTGGGGCTTCTGTTTCAGCACAGTGTCAGGGTGGCTGGGGCCATGCAGGGTCAAGCTTCCAATGCAGTGACCACTGCTGGGTGTGGAGTGGGCAGACACAACCCTGAGTGGCTTCTGATGTGACCTCTCCTAGCCTGGGCTGTGTGGGTGAGCCACAACAGAAGTACCCAGCTGCACTTTCACTGTGATAAGAACATAACAGCAACGAGAATCCAGCTGAAACACCAGGCTGGGACCACAAGCAGACCCATGTCAGCATTTGCTGTGACTAAAGAGAGATGTGCAGACAGGTGCAGGTTTGCTGATCCTGGCACCACTGATCCCATGGTAACTTTTAGGATTGCTCTATTGAACTGCAACCAGCAAGCTGGCTCAGCTGCCAAGGTTAGCAGAGAGCAGAGGGGGATAGGATGAAGAGTATGCAAGTCTCCAGGAATTCAGGATAAAAGCTTTCAGGCCATTGTATGGTACATTGAATCCTGCTTGAGGTAACTGTGAAGGATGAATTGTTTTGCATAGGCAAGTACTTTATTTCCATCTAATTTTGGAAGTCTCTCTGGTGTGTTCAATAACCATGTTTCTCTAAGGGCACAGTCTACGTACTGAGGTTTCCTGTGAGAAAAATGGCACGTGTCTTATGAGACCAGCACTCCTTGCATTATGGAGGTGCTGAAATAGTTATAAATATTACGAGAAGCAGCTTAAGATCCGTGCTGTTGTTCGTACTTTGTAGCATTTATAAACATGTTAGGTAGGTGTGTTTCTCTATTAGGTATTCATGCACATTTGATCAAAAAGGTTTGATTTTGTGTCAGGCTTTCTCAATGTTGTTACACAAAAGGGAAAGTCTGAAAGGTGGTGCTGCAAAATGCAACTACGTTGTCTGCAGAAAGACTGGATTTGTTATTTTGAGACAGCCAAAAATGAAGAGTTTTCCTCAGTTATGAAGATTTCTGTGAGCTTCAGTGCTTAATCTATTTCCTATCAGAGATTCCTGAAACGATGGTCATCACTGTCTGATTTCTTTCCACTGGGTGATGAGGAGATGGAAATTGTGTCCTGAGGGAGGCAAAGTCCTCTGGGTACCCATCAGTGCCTCTTGATTGCCTTCTTAATCTAAAGATTTGATGGCTTCTCTAGAGAAGAAGTTGGGATGGAGACAGGGACAGGGAGGAATCTTCAAGGGAAGAACAGGGGAAGCAAAGAAACTCGCTTGGGAGAGAGACTGTTTCACTGCATTTTCATTTTGAGGAGGCTTTGGAGAACTGAGAAAGACGAAATGGCTCCCTGTAGTTGCTATAAATATCCAGCTGCATGGAAAACAGAAGATGGTTACATTTGGAAGCCAGCAGCAAACTTCTCAAAGTATTCCCTTTCTACTTTCCGTGTTTACTCCTCTTTAGACACAAGGCTCTGCTCTGCTGCTGAGTGGGGCCCTCAACTGGACAAGCTGTCCAGTTGTGGGGACAAGTGTCCCCACAACTGGACAGAAAGCAGAAGAGTGTGAGCTGCAGGCTGTGGATGTGGCTGTGTCGAGCTGGGAGAGCAAAGGAGGGATGTCATAGCTCTGTACTCAGCAGTACTTGCTGCTTTTCTGACTTCCCTCTGGTTATACTCTTGTGTTTGGGGTACTGCTCTAGCCCTCGCACATCCAGAGTGTCACCAAGCATCAGCTGAGGAGCGCAGCTTTCTGCTCTTGTTACTCCTTAGCAGAGGACGTGTATTGCAGTTTGACAGCTTCTCAGTTCAGGCCTTTTTATTTCTTGTGCAGTTTCAAGCATCTCAGAGACTTTTCTTTTCAAACCCTTCTTACGTTCTTGTTAATGTTGGCGAGCTTACAGGAATCTGCTATGAATTTTCTCCTCTGTTTACAGCAAGTGAGAAGGATATTATCCACTCCAGACACTCACTCATAGCAATCCCAGCAACACAAGCAATACCCTTCCCTCTTACAAGAAGGATGTTCATGTTGGCAGCCAGCTGGGGCTACTGCTTTTCTGTTCTGCTTCACCAGGTCATCTTCCCTTTCTCTCAGCACATGTGAATAAAACGCATGCTTGGAGAAGTGCTGAGGAGCCACTTTGTTCTCCTGTCTAGGAGCACATGTGGTTCCTCTCCCTTTGTAGCCAGACCTTGGCTTCCTGAACAGCTTCCCCTTGCAAAGGCAGGAAGGATATTGGAAGGCCAGTGGGAGGGCTGCCATGTAAGAAAATTCCAAAAAGGTATTTGGGGACTGAGGGCTACAATATTGCAGAAAGAAAAAGAAAACAAAAACAGGAGATGAGAGGGAGGAGTGCTAGTAGCATGCATGAGTACAAGAAACTACCCATAGAATGAGCAAAGCCTCTTTTCTTACAGACTTCTGCCTGGCAGTTGAATTTGTGTGAATTCTGTGATGTGTGATGGAGGCAGGGGATGGGACGTGTACTGTGCAACCTTTTCCCTGGTGGAAGTGGGAAGAGTGTCTCTCACCCCGCTGCATAACAGAATTCATTGGAATAGTGAGATGTCTATCTCACTTGAAAATTAGGAAAAACTAACCCTTTAAAAAACAACCGAAAAGCACAAAGGAAGTGGAGATTGAAAGCAAACCAAGATGTGAGATAAGGAACTGAAGAGAGAGGTGAAACAGAACATAGCACTGAGTGCTGTACTGTCTAAACAACAGGAATATAATTGCTTTGTTTTCCCCTGCAGCTCTTGACTGAGTGGATTAACAGAACTCTGAAAGAGGAACACATAGTAGTTAAAAGTCTGGAAGAAGACCTGTATGATGGGCTGGTACTTCATCATCTCCTGGGTGAGCTGCTCCTTTGAGCTTAGTTCTTGCAGACATCTCATGGAGGAACTTTCCAGTCAGAGAATAAACCTCAGGCACTGCAGGAGCAGGGACCTGCCATCACTTCTCACTGCCCTGGGGGCCAGCTGTGAAAATTCTGAACAAATTCCCACTATTGTTTTACATGGTTATTTTACTTCTAAGAAATTCTTATTACCTGCTAGTTGACATAACCAAAAGGTTAACTATGAAGTGTGAAATTCAGTGCTTCTGAAAGGAAGGAAGGTTTCATAAGCCAGGAGCACGAAGGTGGCTTGTGGTGCTACCAGAAACATTAGATAGAATCAGCACTGTAATATATGTTTTCCTGCCTTTAAAAAATAAAAAATTAAAAAGCTCTGGGTCTAAAGAACTGTTCTGGTGCTGGAACAGGTAGAAATCCAAGAGGCTTTTGGCACTATGTGATGCTTGTATAAAGATGTAACCTCTTTGAGCAGCCTGTTATCTATTTCTATTTTTCCATCTCTCCTGTCCCTACTACATTTTTCTTTCCCTTTTCACTCTCTTTGGGGATATCTTTCAAATCTATCTCCTTTCTACCAAGGCAGAGAGCAGCAGCATGAGCAGGATTGGCTGATTTTCATAATTTATTTGCCTGAGCAATGAGCTGGGATTTCTTCTATATATGAGTTGATATTGACTTTGTACACTATCTACAGGAAGGCTTCACTCCTTGGATTTCTGTAGAAGGAATGTAAAGTGCTAGGGCCGGGGGATGATGCTACAAGGACTGACTTGAGTCCTCTCCCTTTTGCAGGGCTATGAAATGGTATTGAACATTTAAAACACGACTTTGTGTGCTTCACTGTCATGTTATGTTTCTAATTACTTTCTTTTTCCCGACAATGATGTTAAAACACATCCTTCTACTTCTTATGGACCCTCCGTAAAAGAAAACTTAGGATCTCTCAAGCTGGATGTTGAGAAGATTGCATTAACAGAAAAAAAACAGCGACAGAAACTCTCTGTGATTATGGAAGCTGTGGCCAAGTGTTTGCAACTGGAAGAAAGTCAGCTGAAATGGAGTGTGGAATGTAGGTGCAGAAGTGAAATTGAAGAAAATTATCCATCACAGGCTTCCTGTGCTATAAGGCTGCTGTGAGGGAATGTGCTGCGAGAACAGTAATTAAACAACCTGTTTTCAATTACTAGTTGAATCAAAAGTGAGACAGAAATATCTGACCCTGCCTGGGTCTGCCCCCTCTAAGCGTGTGGCTTGTGGATCATTTAAGAGCCCTCAGCATCCCTGTATGTCTCACTTTTAAGCTGTGCTATTGCTAAATTTTGATATTATACAAACCCCAGTCTGATGTCCCACCTGTGTTACGGCCCTCCATGACTTTGGGGTCCTCTGCACAGAGAGAATTCATGATGTTGGAGGGAAGTTCACTTGTTTTGCACACTGAGCATTGTTTTCTTCCTCTACACTCAATAGCTATCTTGGCAAAGGACTTACTGAGCACACTGCATCTCCTGGTGGCAATAGCAAAGCACTTCGAACCCAACCTGCGTCTGCCTCCAAACGTTCAAGTGGAAACCGTCACCATCGAGGTATTTGTAGTTTCAGTATTTTTTACAGTAGATCCTGGAGTCCTTGCACAAGGCCAACGTGCTTAGAATTAGGAGAGAGGTGTGTGCAGCTGTGAAAGAGATACTCATGTTTTCTGTGAACCACACCTTTCAGTTTCTGAATTTGTTGAGTTAGGTTCAGTTTTCAGTTAGGATACTCTGCCTTTAAAAGAGGAGAAGCGCTATGATGTTTTTCTTCCTCAGTCAAACAAAGGAATGGTCCAAACTGAAAGCAGCTGTTGATCTCTATAAAGAAGAAAAGGAAGAAATTCTGCTCTTACTGTCTCTAAATGTTTTAACATAGAAGCCTGTATTCATAAATCATAATTTTTTTTTAATGTTGAGGATTTCTTTCTTTAGGTGTCGGGAGTTTTTACTCCCCTTCCGTTGGGGTCACATTTTGGTATTTTTCTCTGCAAGCATATATCTGCACGCTTTCTTCCTCTCTTTTGTTTCTTTAAGTCAATTCTGAGACTGTTGGAGAATATCGAATATCCCACAATTTGGGATGTGATTACAAAAATTAGCGCCACCAGTGTATAAACACAGACTGTTTTTCACTGCCTGAAAGGGAGGAGCAGCAAACACCAAGGGCTTCCTCTGATGGGGAAGCAAGAGATTTCCTGTTGGAGACTGAAGAGAGCAGAAGGAAGCAGAAACCTCTCAAAGTACCTGTACTAATTGTACTGGAATCACTGGATAAATGCCCTCTGATAATCACTTAAGGCAGCAAAGAGGTCCTGAAAGCCTCATTATTGTTTATGAAATTTTTTTGTGTGACAAACCCAACGCTGTTTATTGTCCTTTCAACAGACCACCTCCAGAGGATTAAAGACATCAAACGCGGTGGAATATATCACAGAAAACAAGTAAGAGAGGGTATAGCTGGTTTTTACACTGTCAGTCAGAAAAAAATTATTGTGGGTGTGTTCCCCCTTACAAAAAATAGTTGGGATCATGATGATGGAAAAGGTGTGAGCCCAGGCATGCATATGCATGTGAGTTGATCTCTGGTTTCTTTCCTTTTTTCCCCCTCTTCACATTTGGCATTATGGTGCAATACTTTTATTTGTTCTATATAAAAACTTCTCTAAAGCAATATTTATGATTATTTCTCAAGCTTAGTGTTTGTCATTGCCATGAAATTTCATAGCAAATACAGTAATAAAATTCCAGTACTGTAAATTTACTTGTGCCAGACTAAACTGGAGATTTTCTAAAGCCACAAAGGTTTAAATCTACTTTTAATTTGTTGCTGTTGTGTCTTTAAATAAAGAGAAAGGAGGCAGCTCTTTTCTTCTTTTACTGTGAAAGACATGTTTTAGCTTGGTGAATGTGTGAGGTACTGTCATTATTAAAGGAGTTAAGTAGTAGGATACCATTTATATACCAAAAAAATATGGACATCATTCTAAGAACTAGAGAGAGATTTTCCTACGACCATTTTTTATATGCCAGAACATCTTCAAGTTCTGTTATCATGAGCAGCTTACTGGAAGAGGACACTGAGGATTGTGCTTGTAAAATAAATGTGCACTGGTGTGTTTGCCAGGTAAAATCTCATACGCTTCCAAGACCCTACACAGATATGGAGTGTACTTAAAAATGTCTGTTGAAAAGTCACTCTGACATAAAGTTAATGCCACTTTGAACTCTATCTCCTGCTTTACAAGATAGCAGATAAGCAAAGCTTATGAATAAGATCAGGTCTGCTGAATAATTTTTCTAATTCTTGCTCTTTATTGCACTTCTAGAGAGAATACAGAAGCGCAGTCAAGTAAGTGCTGGCATTGCCAAGTTCAGTGTTTCATTATGTGCTTTTATACACCATGTCCTGATCCATTTTTACCTCATGATAAAATCAGTATGCTCCCACTAAAGTTAATGGAGATTCATGGATTTTTTTCCCCGGTGTTTTTCTCCAAATGTCTTCTGTTAATGCCTGTTCATAGCAACACAGTACAGCTTGGAAACTGGGTGGTCACTTTGCCTGTGGACTACAGGCAACAGATGGGAGGGGAGACAGGGCATGAAGGTGGGTTGATGACCCAAAAAAGAAACCTGGCTGGGGGCAAAATGCAACTTGGATGTGTGCATGGACCATGTTCACTGTTGGAACTATTTATAAAGGCTCCAGAACTGTGGTTCCCGTTGCTACCGGTTTAATGTACTTTTCCTTCCCACAGTTTGCAAATGAGATTCTGAAATCCACTGGTACTCTGCTGTGGATGGCAGCTCAGTCAAACCAATGTCCCCAGAGCTTTTACCCTTAGGGCTTTTGAGGGCTGGGAAACACTTGAGGTGAAAAATGTCCGCGTGTGCAAAGCCTGCAGAAGGTCTGGGCACTGCTCCTTCGCTACTGCAAAGGAGCACATTGCATCCCCGGAGAACCGAGGCATCCGTTTGAATTCTCTGCTGTGCCCTTTATTTTGGCATTTTCATCCTTTGCAGAGGTGCAAACTATATCATTTAACATGTAGTTATCGCTTATGCCACTGAGTGTTCTCTAGTGTGGGCTGAAATTGTGAAAAAAACTCCAACACTCCCCCCCGGCCCAAACAAAAAAACAAAACCCCCCCCCAAAACCCCAAAAAAGCCCCCCATCCCATAATTAGATATTTCTTTCAGTGAGCTGATTCTGCTGGGAAGAGAAATCTGCAATTCACTCTTCAAGATGCTCTCTCTCTATTTTTGACACAGCTTTCTTAGCAAAGAGAGAAATCCCAAAGCGTGGCCCCAGAAGAGGGCTCTCCGTGATTTGTTTGATGGATTCCCCTATTCCCTGACACTGCTCCTGCAGCAACCCCCAAACAGACAGAACAGAGAAACCTGAGGAACCCCTTTCACAGAGGAAGCTTCTCTGTCACTGTCTTTTGGGAGGAATTTACCTTAAGCAAAGCTGCCTTTGCTTTTCTGTGCTGTGGAAATTGGTTCTCCATTTAATAGCGCTGCCAGAGTGCCTGTCATTGCTCGGGGTGTTTCAAACACTCTGCTCATGCTTGAACCAGAGCTGTGCCGTGGCCGGGTGAGGAGATGGATGCTGCTTTTGCTGCACATGGGCAGAAAGGGGAGGTGAGAGTGGCACTTGGATGGTTCTCATTTCCCTGGAAGCCTTTAGGCTCCTGCTGGTTCTCTGGCACAGCTCTGCTGGCACCAGCTCGTTGCCCACTTTACACTGGGTGGCAGAACTGGCAGAACATTTTTGAGGTGTCTGAATTTTCAGAGGAAGGGCAGTGTCTCTATATCTTGCTTGTGGTTTTTGAAGGAAGGAGGAGGGTTTTTTTTCCTGCAAATTTGATGTAACTGATGTTTCTGTTTGGGGAGAGCAGTACAGCACACAGCTCTTCCCTGCTCCCTGTATTTTATCCCAGAGGTTCAGGGTTAAAAAAAAAAAAGTAACCGAAAACAGAGAAACCGTAGTGATGTGAAACCTGGCCAGTGCTCAGACTGGTGGCAGCACAAACTGAGAACCTCTGCAGGTGAAAATTACAGAGCTGAATGAAGTAAATAATTTTCTCTGATGTGGTCAGGCTGAAGGGAAGCCTGTCATCCTCTCCTCTGATAAATATAAAAGCAGCATCTTTCTCTACCTCCCTGCTTGTAACTCTTCCTCCTTGGCTTGTAAGTTGCAAATACCTTTCTCCTTCTGGAGCCACATTAAAGCTCTGATCTGTCAGTTATTCAAAATAAAACCAATTAATGTTGTTTTGATACAGAAGATGATGCCTTTGATGAATTATTTAGCTGTGCTCCAGATAAACTGGATGCTGTAAAAAAGGTAATTTGCTTTTTTAGTAGACATCAAAATCTGTTAGGCCGAACTTAAATACTGAAAAAGTTATTTTTTTCTTTCCCTCTTTCTTCTCTTTCTTTTTTCTTTAGGCACTTTTGCAATTTGTCAACCAGCATGTTGGAAAATTAGGATTAAATGTGAAAGACATCGAATCTCAGGTAGTGTGCTCCAAGCTGCATGTTCCCCGTGTTCTGTCAGCCATTTGGGTGGTTCCTCTCACCATTAGGAATTCTCCTTTTTATTACAGTAATTTGAAATTTGGCAGCGTAATGATTTCCAGGTTCAGGCTAAGATATCAAGCTTCAGTCCCTGAAGTTTCTGAGGCTAATAATTAATGCAAAAATACTCTCTTTGTATTGAGTGCTGCCCTTGTAATGCTACAGGGAGTAATTTGCAGAGTCTGCCCAACTCCTAAGGGTGCTCTCTTTGTCAGGATGGAAATAAAGGTGTCCTGAACATTAAAATGGAAGCAAAGTTGATTGCTACACTTAGCGATTGTTGGTGCTGCATTTGCTTCATGGTATGAAGGCCTTAACTTCACCACATTTTGAAGTCCCAATCTCTGAATGAAGAGCTTCTTTAGAGTATGAAATTGCAAGAGAAGTGCTCAATAGGCACCTCAGGATCACCTCCCTGGGCTCTGGTGAACAGGGTGCTCTTCTGGGTTTTCCCAGTGGGCAACTGTAAGAAAAGAAAGTTTTCAAGTGTTTTGTCATACATCACTAGGCACAATTTTCTGTTATTTGTAGTTATGCATTTGTGCTTATCTGAAGTATTTTCATATTTGGAATAGTTTGTTTTAACAGCTGTCCTTGTACGAGGTTGTATTTTCACAAGTATGAATTTGGGATCTTTATCTAACTAAATCTGAAGTTCACTGTGGAAGAGGTTGAGGGAGCTGAGTCATTAGACTGTCTGCATGCCCGAGTAACATTTAAATTCCTTTATTGCTAGAATGGCCTTCACTGGAACAGTTTACTAAAGCCAAATAATTTTCAGGCAATTCTTATCTAGTTTTCAGATGGAGTTATCTTACTTCTCTTAATTGGACAACTTGAGGGTTTCTTTCTGAATTTAAGGAATTTCTTCCTGACTCCGGCCAGCACCACGGAGATGGTAGGTTGGTACGTAATTATTTAGAGCTTGAGCCACCTAACTGAGTGTTCTGCCTCTTGTTTCCACTGCTGCTGATGTGTGTGAAGTCCCATGCCCACAGTGTCTGCAGGATGGGGGTTTGGGACAGTGCCAGCACAGGCGCTCGGTGCTGTCAAAACACCTCAGAACAGGTTGGTGTCCTCTGCAAAATTAGCTTCTCATGGGAGGCAAACACCTGTTACTCAGATTTGCTTGGCATGGCCAGGCTTCCGCAGCCTTCTGGTGAAATCCAGGGCTCTGTGTGGTGGGGAATGGGAGTGTTCTCTTCTGCCAGTCTGTCCTGCAAACAAGGATTTGAAGAGGATGACAGCTCTTGCGTAGCAGAACTGGATCCCTGTGGGTTTCTTTATGCTGCCCTAAAAATATACCTTAATCAAGACATGGCCAGAACATTTTGAAGGCCCCTTCTGTGTTTGGGAAGGTCTTGAGAGTTTACATCCTTTCCTCCCCCGAGGCTGGGGGCTGTAACACACTCAGCCAGACCCTGCTTGGCACCTTTTTCCACCTCTACCAGGCAGATTTCATCTGTGCTTTAAAAGTAAAAGCTGTCACCAGCCAGAAGGAAGTGTGTGCTGGGCTGCCTCCTCCACAGGTCTGGAATGTTGATGTATTTTGAGATATTTGAGGTATTTTCAGATCATCTCTGGTGTGGGTAGGCTTTTTTCATTTGGGTCACTGAATAGCTCTGAAAATCTTGAAACTGTAGCTATATTTCCTGGTTTATGCTCAAATCTCTGGAAGTGAAATGTGTCAGATCTTTTTTGCTTGAGAGCTGCCAGAGAAGAAAATCTCTCCTCTGGCATGGTTTGCGTTACAGCTTCCCCACACAGCTGAAGCTTTCATCTTATTCCCAACCTTAGCACAGTTAATGCCCCCGGGCAATATTTATTTGTAATGAAAATTCTCAGAGGTCCTATATTAACAAATATTCCCATGGAGCTTTTCATCAGAAAGTTTAAAAGCACAATTGTTTGAGACCTAGGTTCAAATGTTGTCAAAATTTCATTGCTGTCAGTTGGTAGCTGTTTAAAGTATTAGGAAAAAAACAGGTGTTTTTTTTTTTTAATCTGGGAACAGGGAAAATACATTTTGAAGGGTTGAATCAGACATAATCAAAGCATTTCCCAAGAGTTGTTTTTCTTCACTTTCTCTTCCACTCAGTTTTCAAAATTGTTTGGTCTGTTCCCACTGAGGTGGACAGAGATGTTTACCATTTCCATTAGCTTTATTCAGAGAAAGTCACTGAATATTTTCTTATTTAAAATTTCATAAATAACGATTTTCTTTTTGGTTCAGCCTCACAGATTTCTTTCTGGAAATGAGATAACTCTGACATTCTGGTACAAATCAAAACTCAGACTTCCTAGTTCTCACCCTGCCTGTCACTGGCATCAGAGAAGAATACAATGGGGTTGGGTACTGCTTCAGTACAATTCTTTACACTGTAGTAATTTCATTTTAGCAAAGTTATTCCTAAGGACTGGACTTACTGTTGAACAGTTTTCCAAAGAGGTATTTACCATTTGTTTCTCCTCTGATGCTTATTACATGATGAAAAGTGGGATGACACTACAACTAAAAATATCAATGGACCATAGCTCAGCTGTCATTCGTACACAAAACATGTCTTTCAATTCCCCTGTGCTTTCTAACTCCCCATCATTTCAGAAATTAATTGGTGCAGTAGAGTATAAAGATGTACCCTTTGCTGGGATTTAAAAGATCTCATGTGTTGTTTGAACAGTGACAACCACACGCACTGTTGAGCTCAGTGCGGTGCATCCACCGTACAGTCCCTTCTAACCAAAACCATTCCATGACTGAAATTCAAGAGGTGATCAATTTTGAGGTGCAAGAAGACAACACTGCACGTGGGTGGGTTTGCTGAAGGTTTTTTTTTTGGAGTGTTTATTGGCAAAAAAAGGCTTTTACAAGTAACTGTAAGGAAGTGCAGCATTGGGTGCTCGTGAGTGTAGAAAGGTGTGCGTGTTCTGTGACAAAGAATATTATCACAAAATAGTTCAGGTTGAAACTAGGGGTGAAATCTGTGCAATCAGGAGATGAAGATGATGATGAAGGGGGGCTCATGTGCTTATCAAAACTGTGTGAACTCAGTACTTTTGCCAAAACAGGCCCAGAGCTGAAACACCCCAAATGTCCTGGCTGCTGTCCAGTGGAAGCACAGCTGGACAAAGCACCTTATTTTTCAAGGCTTCCCTTTCTTGGGTAATTTTTTGTATTTCTGTCTGAAGATGCTTTTTGAAATGTGCATGCTGTCATTCCTTGAAAATCTCCAATGCATTACAGAGAGGGAGTTGTGCCCTTTTTGCCTGTGCTGGTTCACGAAGGAAACATTTGATTTCCTCATTCCGATTGGCAGACTGTAGAACTGTATGGTCTTAAGCTCTCCTGGCTGCTGACTATCAGAGGAACAAAACAAACCTGAATCCAAACAGGCAGTCTCAGTTACTTGTAAGCCAGAGAACCAGGTGAAGCATAAATCTGCTGCTTCACTTCAGAGCACAGAGGTTTGGCTTGGGTTGTGTATGGGGGACTGCTGTGCTTGTTGTCACAGCACACCAGGGAATAGCAGCCTTCCAAAGGGTAAATTGCCCGGTAGCTCAGGGCAGGCAGGAAGAGACAACCTGAAGTTCTTTCGGATCTTGTTACTCCTTTAGAGGAAGAGAACTTGTTAATATACCAGCTAAGTAAACAACTGCCCTTAAGCTGTTAGAAGGGGATATTACTTTAAAAAAATAGGTTACAATGACTGCTTATGTGTGTGATGCTGCTTTTATGTGGGGAAGGGAGAGAAAAACCAGAGAGAAAAAATGAGAAAAACCCCTCAGCCTTCATTCATAGACGTGTGCTTAATTTCTGATGAGTGTTATTAAGGATATCATCACTACTGTTAATATGAATAGACACCTTTAGAAGTACAGCAGAAACTTCTAGCTCACAAGAATACCGGATCTTTGCAATTCTGAATGATAGAGAAATACAGAGAACTTTTTCCTTTTGGTTTGTTCCAAGTGTGGTAAGCACATGGGCATCGTTAAAAAATACCCAGAAATAAACTCCATGCATCCATTAGATCCAGTTAAAAATCCAGCTTGTTTTCCCCATGGAAGCATCCATTAACACAAGTCTTTCAAATGCAAGATCTATTTTTAAATAAATGGATTCTTCTGCCCACCTCATGGGATATGTTTTTCTGGAGATAGATTTTACATCTAATTTTATATGATAATTGGTAGAAATTCTGAAGAGCACTCCACCAAAACTAAGGAGAGGAATATGAGTACATATTTATGAATCAGTATCTTCAGCTACTAGAGAAATACTTTTGAAAACCTCCTGTTGGTTAGAAAATATTGTCAGCTATATTAATCTCTCTTTCTCTCTCTCCAACAGCTCCACAACGTTAACCTGGCGTTGGACTTGCTAGCAGAGGCAGGTCTTCTGAATTTTCCTGTGAACTCGGAAGGTGAGTCATGACATGCAAACTTACCTGGAACAGAATTGCTAATATCCCAGCTTAGAAAAACTTTGGGTAATTGCAGGAAGCAGGTTCTGGAAATGACACTGACACATTTCATTACATGGCTGCCCTACAGCTCCTCATGCAGAATGAATAGTAGAGGTAAAAAGATTTTTTTTTTGAAAAATCATTATTTCTATGCTAAAAAAGTTGGATTGTTATAAGTTCAGTAACTTTACACTAAACTTAAACTGTTTAGTAATTCAGTATTTGTTAAAGATTTAAACCAGTGACAGCTCCTAGGGAAATTACAGCAGCTGAGCTGGAGGCAAAGCTATTTTCCTATCTCATAAAACTTTCAGTGCATTAAAAGGAAGCTCATTTCTGTGGAAAGATACCTTGAAGAATATGTCTGGAAAATCAGAAACACTGATCACTCTATTCAGACCCAGAAGAGTGGTGGGTCAGTGTCCTGAATATGGAAGTCACAGGTTTTTAGTTGCTGTTATGCCTGGGTCAGATCTGGATCTTGGTCCCCTTCACCCAAGCAAATGCTTCCATCACTTGAATCAATGTACATGCATGCTCCTCTTTCTTTTTCCACCACAAAACCAACCAAACAAAAGAGCTCAATTTGGATGGGTCCAATTTTCCAATTAAAATACTCCACAGAAAAACTTGGTGCCAGCTCCTGGTGGGATGAGGGATGTGGTTAATTGATGGGTGGTGCTGACCTCTTGCAGGGCACATAGTCCCAGCATGCCTCTACAAGCTTGTTGCTGAATAAGGAAGTCAAATCCTTATTAAAAATAGAATATTCCAGTTCTAGCTGCCTGTTAGTCATTTGTGAGAGGGAGCATGTGTTGGGTACATAACATGGCATCATGGAGAGGGAAAGAGAGGATTTAGGGCTTCCTTTGTTTTTCCTTTCGTTCTCTTTTCCCCACTAATGCTTTGGTGATGTCGGCAGTTTGCATGCTGGGCATTCATGAACTGTGGGCTTTTTGCTGTGCTGCACAGAGCTAGGAGCCTGGAAAGCTACAGAGCTTTTATTTATGTTAACATTAACAGAGTAATCGGTGTGGGCTCAGGTCCCCATGCCGAGATCCACCTTTTGTGTGAAAAGAGATAAATCTGTGCTTTCCTCTGGCTCTTCTGCACTGCCTCAAACAGAGTTGATCAGTATAAGGAATCCTGGTGCCAACATCCGTGAGTCCATCAGCTTCACTGGGGAAATCCTCAGCTAGTGAGTGAATTTAATGTGATTTAGGGGTCCTTGCTACAGCTACACTATTTAGACTTTTCAAGGATCTAATTTTGCTAGTGTTTCTTTGTCAATTTTCTCCCAGTGATTTACAGCACCGTAAGAACAGTAAACCCTCTGAATCCCGTACCCTCTCCCACTGCAATTTTTAAATACAAGAGCAGTTTATATAGCCAAGAAGAAAGAAGCTGAAAACTAAATGAAAACAAACAAAAAACAACACAGTCAATGGCAGGAAAACATGACAGAAATATTACAACAAAAAAATAAAGTGTCAGGTAGTTCCAAGATGATTCCTGACATAGAATAATCATAAAAATCCTCAAGATAAAGCCCTATTAAATTATCTACTCTGTTCTTTTCTACTGAATAATTATTTCTTACTCTGTAGTATCTGCCCTTGTCTTCCAGCAAGAGAGTGCAGCAAAAGTCCCTTTTCCTCAAGTTATTTTAATAAATGATTAGTTTCTACCTCTGTAGTTCCTGTTTTGCTTCCTGTCGCAATTTGATTGTCACAGTTCACATTATACTTGGGGGAAGGTGGGAGTCTGCCTTTGCAGGTGCAGTCTCATCCTGCTCCAGGGATTGCTAATGCTTCCCATCAGGTTTTGTTGTCTCTGGTTTGTGTATCCACAGATATTGTGAGCGGAGATACGAAGGCTGTAACGCGGGTTCTGTATTGCTTGTATTCCAAATATGGGACCAAAGAAGCGTGAAGAACAAGGCCAAGAGCTTGAGCTGCTTTTTATTGTTTGTTTGTTTGTTTTTTCCCTAGCATGCCTTGGTGTAGTTTTTGGATTCCCAGCTCTGTTTGCCACTGTTTCTGGGCATGCACTGGTGTTGGACACTTGCTGTGTTAACATTGTACAGCAAATATGTTGTTCACGCAAGGTTTCACATACACAGCCTGAGCAGCTGTAAATGTGTGTCCATGGCCAGTGTACTCTGTAATTCTGGGGCTCTAGCTCTTGTTCCAAACCCTGCCTTCTGTTATCTCTGAGCCCCCCTCCCCTAATGCTGCAAAGAAATTAAATGTGTGTTTATTCTGGGCTCTGTGTTCTTTGCTCCTGAAGGTGAGTTTGAAAGTTGTTGCCTCCTCCCCATTTTCCTGCTTTGGGAAGTCATCTGGGAAACTAGAGAGGAGAAAGACCCACCCCAGTGGGAAGGTTGAGACACAGTTGAAGCTCAAAACCCTCATTAGAGAGGTGGCCAGTGGCTGTCAGACAAGAGGATATGAATTGGGCACCGAATGAAGAGGTAGCAAAAACAAAATCTGAACTTACCAAGTGTGTGATAAACGTTTCAGTGCTCATTTGCTTGAATATGGAGAAGGCACTCAGCACAACATGCTGGTGTGAGACTGTGCAGGAGCAGGGTGGAAAAGATGCCCTTATTTCCTTAGTGACAAACCCTGTCCAGCTCCATGTGCAGCCCTGACACAAACTTTGGCTAGCAGGGGTGCCAATCCCCATGTCAAACATGTTGTGAGAGGGAGTCACATGTCTGCACTTTGTCTGCAGTAAGAGGTGGGCAGATGCTGGCTGGGCTCTGCAGCTGGTGGAGGTAGAGGCCACCACGGGTGAGAGCAGTGAGTTCAGCTTCCCACCACCTCTGACAGCTGAGTCACCTCAAACTCTTCAGGCTCTCCTGGCTGAATTTGTCCAGCCTCCATCCCCAGCCTCCCAGAAGTTTCCTCTGGCTGCGTCAAGGTAGCCACGATTTATTAGTGGTCACCCTTGGTCTTTCTCGGGGGATTTAAATCAGAACTCCTTTCAAAACCTCCATCTACTCCCTTGACCTTAAACTTACGTCATGCTGCATAAAACTAGAGATGTAATTAGGAAAAAAAAGATTCGGGTTTTTTTTTTTTTTGCTTCTATCTAAACTGATTTAATTTCTTGCTGTGGGTAACGCTGACATTTGATCTCTGGTCTGATCCTCCATCTGTGTGTTAACGGGAAACCAGAGCTTGCTGAGTGCAAGTGCTGACATTTACAGAGGAGAATTTGTTGTGTCTACCTCTGCATCACACAGCCCAGGGAAGATCCTTAGATAGCAATGCTGGTAAGTCTTTTGAAAATGGTAATACTGCACAGCTGCTGGGGGACAGAGCTGTGCAAACTGCCCTGAGACCAACCCCCTTCTGCACCAAGAATTAGCTTGGGACGTTTTTACAGAGAAAAATACGTGTTGTTCCAATAAGCTACCAAAATCTCTCGATTCCCCAGCAAATGTTAGTTGTGTGTGCTGTTCTGGAATTCTTGGTTCTTGCATTTGCAAGCCCCTCTAGGCACCTCGCTTGATTCCGTAATGGGCTTCTAAGAATCAGCTGGGAGACCTGAGAAGTTTGTTCTTGCTTCACAGAATTTTAGGTTGCTGCAACACTGCACGTAGAACATGCATTCGTTGTAGAGTGAATTGTTATTGAGCAGATAAACCCAGGATGTGGCTTGTGGAGAGCAGAGGTGAAGGGGGCAGGAGGGGCTGGGCAGTGATTTGGTAGCAGAGTGGCCTTTTCCTCCTGGGAAGCCATCCTGAACCTCTTGCCCTGCGCTGGTGATCAGAGGTCAGTTCCAGTGTGGGACTCCAGGTGTATGACCTGGGCTAGGAAAAAGCCACCAGTGCTGGGAGGATTAGCTGGTGCTGCCCTGGTTAGATGGTTATTACTGCTCGAGGAAACTGCTGGATTTTTCTCTGTGTGCTCTGCATTTTTGTTCCACTCCCCTGGCATACATAAATCCAGTGCTTGTACTTCTGGCAGGGGAAGTCTAGATCTTGATTTTTAATAAAAGAAAGGGTCACATTCCCTTTCCAAGACCAGCTTGCCTAAACCTGTTATAAACAAGTCATTATTCTGAAAACATACAGGGGAAAAAAAAGATGGTTTATGTGCTTGAATCAAAACCATGGTGAGACCAAAAATTAATGTTTTAATCTGCTTTTTATGCTGAGAGGCAATTTATTATACACTGGACGTGTCTGAACACTTTGATGAAGAGTCTGTGTTTGATTCCTAAAACATGCTGTGGATTTTTACAAATCCATCATACAAACACCCACTCCATAAACTGGTGTAGTACACAAGTGCACTATTTACTTTTGAGGCGTAGCCACAGTCTTGGCACAGTTTTAATAATAAATATAAAGTGACAGAGCTAAAAAGAATATTCCAACACCTGGTTTAGTGGAAGGTGTCCCTGCCCACAGCAGGGGTGTGGGAACTGGATCATCTTTAAGGTCCCTTCCAAAGCCTACAGGAGCTGCTGCTGCTGCTGCTTTCCCTGTCCCACAGGTAAGTGGCAGGGTGGCTTTGGGTCATGGCAGTAGCCGGGAAGTAGAACAGATCAGAAGGATTCCCAGCTCCTGCTTGCTGCCATCTTTCCATCATCCAGTCTTTCCAAAATACGTAGACTCATCCATAAAAAGACATATTTCTGGAGGTGGAGTGGCAGGGCCGTGTGGAGAGGAGTGCAGGTGGAAGGGGCAGAGTTACCAGGGTGACTTTAAGGGAATGACTTTCAAGGATCAAAAGCCAAGATGCACAGAAGTTTTCATTAACAGCATCAAGCCACCGACTGAGATTGGCACTGCCTGTAAAGGCTGAGAAAGGGAACTGGAGAGCTGTCCCTGCTGTCAAACTCCCTTTTCCGTGGGAGCTAGTCCTGTCAGGATTACATTGACATTTCTGCCACCCTCCTCGTGTGGCTGCAGCCCTGGAGCCAGGCCCTTGCTGCTGTGCAATGGGGCAGGGGAGCTCCAGATGGAAAATGTTGGCAGCCTCCACCTGCTTGAAGGGTGGGAGTGCCTGTTCTTAGTGTTTATCCTTTCCTTCCTTCTCGTTTTTTCCCTTCCATTATTCTTTTCCAAGGGTTTCTATTGTGTTGGTTCTTGCAGGGAGCCATCCCCACAGTGGCTTCTGTAAGTCTCTCTGGCAATTAGGCTTTCAAACCATGAAAACAGTTCATTCAAATTCTTCCTCTCTATGAGATCTCCATGAGCTGTGTTTGTGTCTGTGTGAAGGCACCTTGCTGTTCTCTTACAGGCTGCTAAAATTGCCCCAAAGAATAAAAGCCATTGTCAGTTTTTCACAAGTGATTTTTTTTCTTAGTCAATTAATATTTTAATAAAGACTAGAGGAAAGTGTTACTTGGGAGAAAACAAATCAGTGTGTATGAGCCTTTCTGCTCACTGTGGAGATGGGTGGGTTTCCTCTGCCATTCAAAATTTTCTAGGATGGCGAGACTGAACAGGACGTAAAGACTGAGGTATGGAGAGATGAGTTTTGAGACAAGTGATAATGAAATTAAGAGAGCAGTACTGAGGACTGGCACATCTCTGCTGTCCCATCTTCTCCATCAACCAACTGTACTTTTTAGAACTTAAAAATGAGGAAAAAACCCCCAAACACAACAAACCACCTCTGGGTTTTTTGCATTTCTATTTGAACAAAGTGCATCAGGGTACCTTTGCCATTCACTTCTCCCCTTAGTTTTCTAAGCCTTTTCTCCCATGTCATTCCTTTACAACCAGAGCTCCATAAGTCATTCTGCTCCAGCCACTGGCTAAAATTAAAGTTGCTAAGGGTTTTTTTCCATCTATGCCCTTTCTCAGCCTGCATGTAACACATTTCACACACTTCAGCAAAGAACCAATATTATTTTAATACTATTATATATAATAATAATATTATTCTATATATAAAATAGGTTATATAATAATAGTATTATTATAAACAATAATATTTATTATTATCCATAGCTGCTATGGAATATCAGCTAAATATTAGAGGAGAATGAAGGAGCTTGGTCAGAAGCTGATTAGTTTTATATGTAGAACTGTAACTGGGTTCTTAGATGGGAGCTGCCTAAATCTGCTGTCATGAAATGCTGGGGAATTGCAGTCAGGGTGCTTCATGCTGTTCCCTGCACTGTATTCCAGGTGCCATCAGGATTTACCTGCTCCAGAGAGCTGCAGTCTGCACTGAGATCATGCTTGGGCTGCAGGGAGCACACATCCTGTGGCAATGGGGTGCTTCAATTTCCTTTTGGGGAATGGAGCCCAGCTACAGAGTCGTGCCCATGCTGGTAAATGGGAAGTTAAAATATATGCTCTGAAATGCCAGTGGTGTAATGAAAATGTTCTTTTTCCTTTTTTTTAACCCTTTTTTTAAAAAAAAAAATTTCCTGGTGGAAAGCCCAGGGGGGTGATGAGGTCTGGTTTGTCGTTGGGGTTAGATGTCTTTCAGGACCACCTGTCACATAATCCATTTGCCAGCCTCAAGAGGACATAGTAAATATTTTAAAGCCTGTAAACGCAGCACTAGTGGGGCTTTCAAGGATCAAAAACCAGGAAAAATGAAATGCACAGTGTAAAAAAGCCACAAGTACCAAAGTAGTTCTTGTCGTGGATGTTTTTACTACAAATACTATTGCAGGCCTGTGATCTGACCCTAAACACATCTAAAGAACACAATTCTGTTATCAAATAGGAAAAAGTCTGGATACCTTGGGCCACATTAAGTTATGATAGTGTCATAGTAAGATAAAAACTCCTAGTGGAGTCAGATATTTGTGTTTTGTCAGGTATTCTGCAGACACACGGACTAAAATTATGGAATAAACCTCAATTTACAGCCTCATTCTAGCATCCTATTTTTCTATGTGTGCTTCCCCCTACATATTTCAGTATTTTGGCATTCTGACTCCTTGTCCACCCCAATTTCCCTCCCTTTTGTGCCCCCCTTGTGCTGCTGACACAGGTGGTCCAACAGCTCCTTCCCCCCTCCAGGCTCAGAGCTGCCAGGGTGTCACTGGGAAGTTATCTGGTAGAGAAGCCCTATTTGAAATGCAAAAAAGCTGTGTAAAAACCCCGGAAACACCAGCTGGCTGCTGTGTATAAGAATTTAAAATGTTTCTCAGTGGTGCAAGAAGGATTTCTTTATCCTTCCTCCAACATTAAAAAAATATCAAAGACAGCAGATAACATTTTGACTGAGCCAGAGTTTTAGGGATGCAGAAGTACAGCCCGATCCAGTAATGAGCTAATTTTCCTTCCCCCTTTTACCTTTTGATGCAAGGCAGCTGGGATACGTGTGTCTGTCTGTGTGTAGTTTTCCTGGCTGTGTTCCCTTTTTGGCAGGAAAAGGTTGAATAGGGAGGGTTTGAAATTTTCTGAGTGTTTGAGAACTCCAGCAGGTCACCTTCCTCCGGTTGCAGTTGTGGTATCCTGGGATGTTTTTTGTGGTTGTACAGGGGATTTCTGGATGCCCACTGGTAGGAACTGTGTGTGCAGCAGTGTAGCTTCTCCTGGGCGTGTCAGGTTGGCAGTGGACAGGTGGAAACAGGCTGGGGAAAGGGATTTTCCTGGATCTCGGACACGAAGCCAAGAGGGCAAGAGCTGTTGATAGAATTTCTTGCAGGGGATCCCCCACTGTGGAAATGTTGACTCTGGCTCGCTGCTAAGTTTAGAACCATGTAAAACACGCACCCTGCACTTTATGCAGAGCAGATGGTCCGACAGGCTTTACTGGTTGCAGTGTGTCAAATAACAGATTGTCTAGAAAAGTTTGCTTGCTTTTGGCAGACAATTTAATTCAGCTCGTGGCGTGTTACCGAAGTTCACTGTGCATCTCTGCAGAAGTGGGCAGCTAACACATTTTGTGTCATCTGCTATACCAAAAAGTTTTTTTTAAATAATAAAAAAAATAAAGTAGAAGTTGTGTCCCTACTTTTTCTCTTGAGTGGAGGTGGGAAAAGGCAGCTCCAGTGTGTGAGTAGAAAAAGCGATATGAAATCCAGAAAACTGATTCATATTCCAAAGCCACAATCTCCTTCCAGCTGGTACAACATTTTTTTTCATTCTCTTTTAATACACCCTTTGAAATGATTCCTCCCATTGTTTTAGAATTAGGAAAACATAAAAACCTCAGGCTTTATTGCAAAAAAACCAAAAATAGATCCTGCAAACTTTTAATATCTACACAGAGTAGGCTATTAGGTGTAATACCAGCCATCACCAGATTAAATAAACCCAAACAGTGTTTCTTAAGAAGTGAGCATACACAAACATGAATGTTACAGTACTGATAAAGCTACTAGCTTGATCATATTAAGGATGGTCATCTTGTGAAGGGATCCTTGGAAGAACGGGATTCTTCACGTCTCTGTAGGTAAGTCATGGCATAATTTTCTCTTCTTTGCAGCAGTTTATTGAAAACATCGTAGTGCAATCCAGGCAAAAGTACCTCACTGTGCTGTCTCACCTGGAGTGGTCTGGCATGCTCAGCAGGCAAGGCAAGACTTTGCACCCAAGTGACTCTCTCTTGCAATGCTGTTTCAGCTTTATCAGATGTGTGGCAATGTGAAACTACTGCCCAGCTACCTCCTTGCTATTCAGCTGAGCTGATGCCTTGAGCATCCCAATGACCTGGCCTGAGACAGTGTTTCCAGGTGATAACTGAGGAGCACAAAGTCCTGCAGGCTGTGCTCGTATGTGATCCCAAGGCGTGGCCATGTCTTTAAAAAGGACTCTTTTCTCTGATAAATATCATGTCTGTAGCTGTGAATCACTGTTCATGTTTCACACGTCAGTCCCTTGTTGCACATCTTGCACGTGAAATCCATTTGCCAAGGTGTGTCTTCTGTGAACCCATCTGTGCCCAGCTCAGAGGGTGGGAGTCAGTAAGATCACCGAGTTCTTCAGTGTGGGCCCCAAGAAACCAGTCTTTTCCCTTCTGCAGACCATTGGTCTGGTGACTGCCTTGCCCAAATGTGTGGCCAGCATGGCCAGCAGTGTGTCAGGTGCTGTGGCTGCTCTGTAGGTGGCTGTAGGTAGGGACTTCTGTTGACAAGGATGAGGGTGGGGGGACACCCTCCCTCTCCACAGTTCCTGTGGGACTCCGTGTTTTTCCAGACCCAGACGACAGCAGGCTCCCTCCACGCAAATCCAGCCCTGCTGACAGACGATGTTGTTGCCAGCTGGCATGGTTTTATTATGACTTTATTATTAATCAGGGCTTGTCAGTTTTCTATTGCTCAGCCTGACTTGTTCTCAGCAGTGGAGCTGCCAGAGCCCCCGCTGGGGTGAGGGGGGTACCACTTTCTGTACCTCTTTTTCCACAATCATTGGCCATCTCCTGGGGAGAGTGAAACCTGCCTGGAGCCTCTAGCTTCATGGGTGAGGGGAGGTAGCAGCATCTCTGAGGAAGTGATCTGTGAGGAGGAGCAGCAAAGACCCCATGAGAGTTGTGAGTTGTGGCAGGACAAGGAGGGAAGTGGATTTGAGTTTTACCTGGAGGAGGAGAGCAAGCAGGCACAGGTAGCCTGGAGGAGGAAGAAACTTGGCTGGTACTGTGGGGACAGCTGGAGGGTGCACAGGGAAGGTTTGTGTTTTCTCAGCAGCTTCTCAATTCTTATTGTCTTACCTTCCAAGAAGATGCTGGCAGCAGAAGGACACAGTAACACAGGCAAGAAAACACGACCCTGATGGATGGTTGGGAACGTTCAGGTCTGTGTTCCTTGGAGGAAAGGCCTCAGTGACCAGCAGGCTGAGCATGGTGTGCTTTAATGCCAGCTCTGAGGTCCCAGCTTGTGCTGCTTCTGCTGGTGCAGAGCCTGAGACAGGTGGCCTGGGTCTTTGCTGGAGCCCAGCTGCAAATGAGCTGTCACATAAATGCTCGGGACAATACCCACTGGGGAAATGCTGGTGGGCAGACAGTACTTCCAAAGAGATTTTTTAATGGCTTGGCAACCAAGTGTATCAAAATCCATCAGCAAACAACCTCACCGAGCATGCTGGAAAACTCTCTGTTCTCTGACTTCTCACTGCCTTGTTCCACGTGAGGTTGTTCCCACAAAACTGGGTATGAAATGCTGACAGCACTGGTGGTAATTCACAGGAGGAAGTGACCACACAGCACTGAGGGCAGAAGAACAAAGGTCTCTCAGAGGTGGCTGTGTGCGAGGAGAGGTGGAGTGTGTGCCAGGCAGGCAGTGCCTTCCCTCCCACCTCCTCTACCCAGAGGAGGCACTGACACTGTCCAAAACTGGTGCTTTCTGTGGCCCGTGGGTGTTCTTTCTTCAAGACTCCCACCACCGACTTAGCTGTGAATTCGGTGGGAGTTAAACCGAATTAGAGCAAGTTGGAAAATCCTTTTCAAAATACACAGTCTGCCGTCGTGGGGATGCTGCATGGACGCCTTCCAGAGCGGCTCCTAGACCAAGCAGGATCGTCACTGAGTGCTTGTGAGGGTGACAGATTCCACCCGTGGGGCACAAATGGAAGGAAGGGAGTGTGGGAGCAGTGTGGGCGCCTGGGTGCTGACCCGTTGTGGAAAGAGCCACGCACACACGCGTCTGGGAGGCAATCCCACCTCCTCCTCCTCACAGCTTCCCTCTGGAACAAAATCCAGCATAAACTTGGTGGCTCCAGAAAATCCATTTGTTGCTGGCTTGGAGCCAGTCCAATCAAGAAGCACTCCTTTGCAATCCTAGTAGCAGCATGAAAAGCTCACTCCAGTTTTGCTCATAAGCTATTTTTGATTAGCTGCAGATAATTGTGCTGACTGTTCAGTGGCAGCCTCTTTGCATACTTAGCCATATTTGCACGTAGCAAAGAGTATTGGACCACGAGCGAGGATATTTCCTTATTAATTTCCAGTATCTTTGATTTCCTCTCATCCAAGCACAGAAGCAAATCCAGCATGAGTGGTTTAAAAATTAATTGTCTATTGGGGAGCTGAAGCAAGCAGATTATGGAAATCCTGCTTGCATTATCTTCGGAGAAATGGCTGTGGACAACCAGTAGTTTCCAAGCAAGGGGTTTGGTTTTTAACTGGTTGGTAATCAGACGTGGCAAAATCCATCAGCAAATAGCCTGAGTTAGTGTACTGGAAAATTAACTAATAGCTGGAGGTATGCTGCTCTCTGAAATTACTCTTTCTGTGATTTGACAGCTCTAGTAATCCAATTGCTGTGAGTTTAATTTCATATTTATCTTTCTGTGAGGATGTGTTTTAATGCTTGTTTTAGCTTGCTGCCTTCTAATGAAGATTTTTTTATTTAATATATTAAAAAAAAAAAAAGGAAGGTGCTTTGCAAACTGGATTGATTTCATAGCAAGGAAAGCCAGGGTGAGGTGCTCCTTGTGCCACGTGCTGCAAGCAGGGGTGGCCAAGGGTGGTCTCCACAGGAAAACGTCCCACCACAGCCCCATGGCAGGGGCAGGCACTGCTCCTGCAGAGGGAAGGGGACTCTGGGGAGATGCTGCTGCATAACCTGTTTTTCAAGTTTTTTTAGACCCTGTTAGTTTTCATTTTATAATGCTGTTTCTCAGCTCTCTGTAGTTTCTGAGAGTGCGTATGGAGGGTGCGTGTGTGTGCACTCCTCTGCCTTCCTGCATGAAGGAATATAAAATCTGTATAAAATCCCTTTTCGAAGTGCCCAAATGAACATAATGACTAAATGGTGAATAATCCACTAAATGAGACATTTCAGGAATCGTTTTATGATACGAGAAGTGAAAATCCAAACAAACGCATGCTAAATTAAAGAACTTTCCATGAGGGGGGGGTTTTGCCAGAAAGGGTATAGTTAGGTGCAAATCTGCATTTCTCTGTGATTACAAATCAAGGCAGCGATATCCTTTAATTTGCAAAGGGAAAGAAGAAAGCACTGATGTAAACCAGCACCTCGAACAGAGCTGCTCTGTGCTAGACACTTGGAGGATGGCTCTGCTTGGGTAGAACCTCCTGCCTGGCAGTGATGGGGTAGCTGTGCACTGGGACATGAGACCATGAACCTGTCAAATCCAGTAGAGGTCAGCTAGGAAAACAACCCCCTGAAAACAAGAAATTGAGGCAGTCCAACTATATGCAATACAGGCAGATGCAGAAACCTTTGCATCCTGCTTTAAATGTTTTCAGACCCGGGGAAATCATAAGGCTGGAAATCCTGTGAAGTCTAAGCAAGACTACTGAGACAGCCACCTTATGAAGACTTTTTTTTTTTTTTTAAGGCACAGTGGTCACTCTTCCAGCCTTTTTTTGTCTTTTTTCCAGATTTCAGTGTCTGAAGTATATTCCTGATAATTGCCATGGGAAGAGCCATGGTGATAGTGGTTCCTTTGTATTCCCTCAGGAAAAAAAACAAAAGCCAGGAAAAAGCCTTTGAAGCGGTGACTGAGTTGTATTTTTTAATTCTTCAATGATTGCCTCAAGTAGGTGAGAGTAAATCTCAGATAATGGGTCCAGAAAAATAATACCATTAAGGGTGTGCTCTCTATAATTCCTAATAGAAATATCCAGGCTCATCTGCTTTCAAAGGATACCCCACTGCCTTCCTATTAAAAAAACAAAAGAAAACAGAGGTGTGGAGCTGCTAACCTTTCTTTCCCACTCGGATTCTAATGCCATTATCAGTTATTTGCATACAAGTTTTCTCCTTTTCTCTGGGCTTTTTTTCCCCCCGCCCTTCAAGCTTTGCATTGAATCCTACACCGTGTCAGTAGATACACTAAGATGCAGAATCTGGCTGCAGGTCTTTACATTTTGCCTGGCTTTGCCTTGTCCTTCCCTCTCTGATGCTCTGGGGAGCCAGGGGCAGGGGAAGAACTCAAAATGTGGATGTGAGAAGAGGCATCTCTGACATTACTGCTGTTGTGAACCTCTCCCAGAGCTTTTGTGGGGCTGAAGAGAGGCAGGTGCCTTCTTCAGGCATCTGTCAGTATTTTAAAGGAGGGATCATCCCTCCCTCCATGTGCTTTAACCCCAGGTGCTGTGCTCTCTCTGGAACAAGGGGTTCTGCCCCTCTGCTCTCATCCTGGCTGATAATAACATGCCAATATGGGTGCTAGGACATGATGAGAAGACACGAAAGCACTACCTGAGAATTTCTACCTTTATTTTTCTGTGACAATCCTTGTGTAATGTTACATAAAATAATTTGATGGAAGGACTCAGCTGCGTTGCTCTCCTTACTGGGCACAGGGTGAACGTCAGGGGCTGGAGTTGAGCCCTGGAACTATGCATGGAAGGGTCTTTGTGAAACCACAGAAACCCAAGTTGTCCCTGTCTGGTGTTCATCCTCCAGTTGGGTTACCCCTGGCTTGTGGCACTGCCAACATGGCACGAGGGAGGGGACAGCCCACGGCTTCGGCTGAGTGTGTCACCACAAGTGTAGGACAGGGCTGTCCCTCACTGGCTGGCTGTGTGTTCATTCCAGATCCGTGAAACTCCTAGGATGCTGTTACCTGCCTTTAAGATTTTGCCATCAGTTTGTGCCTTGGGTCAGCAAAAAGTGGCTCGACAAGAACTGGCTTTCTGTAGACCTGTGTCTAGCCATTGGGCAGGAGTGTGTGTTATTATTGCTTTTTCACACATACCTTCCTTCGCTGGACTGCTGGAAGGTGCTCGGCCACTTTGCCTCCCTAGGGCTGAAGGAGAGAGAAGGTGCAGCTGCAGGAGTTTTGCACTTTATTACCCAGGAAAGACACTTGTAATTTGATTGAGTTACTGCCTATTTAAAGACTCCTAAAGGTACTGACTGCCTTGAGCTGGGTTCTGTTTTCAGCAGTGTTTTTCCAGGAATCAACTATGTGGTGAAAAAATTATTTAACCATGATAGCCAGGTGTTGCCAAAGCAGTTTTTTTTTGGTGCAGTTCATATCCAATAGGAATATTTCCGCTGCACTTAATACATGGGTGTCTGACTGTGTTTCCTGACCTCTTCGCCATGAGATCAAAATGATGTCAGGGCTGATATTCCTTTCTTCTGCCAAACTGTAGTCAATTAAAGACTTAATTTTTTTAAGGCACATCTTAAAACGAAGCCGTCTTTTTGAGAGCGAAATGTAGATTAAGGTTGCTTTCTTTGCCCCATCCTGACCACGCCCAGAGCAGAGGACAGTGCCCGACACTTCATGGATGGCCCCAGAGACAGACTTTGTTGCTGCTGGTATTTTTCTGGGAGGCAGGTGGACGGCAACTGCGAGTAATAAAAACCCCGAAAAGAGAGAGTTCAGCATGGGATTAATGATTCCCTCTGAGAAAGTGCCAGTCAAAGGTTGCTAAAATTCAACCACAACAGAAGCAGCCCAGCACACATTGACCTAGCAGCCCTCTCCCCATGTGCCTTCATTTGTTTTTGAGCTGATCATAGCCTGAAACCTCTGCCTGTGACTCTTTAGAAAGCGGCGGTGAGGAAGGAGATCCATCACTGCAGTCTGTGTAGCTGTGCCTGGTTCTGCACAAAAAGACAGACCAATATATCTGGAACTGGTCACACAAATACACCTTTCTAATGCAGGACATCTTGTAATTATGCTGGGAAACTCTTTCTGGAGCAGAAAAATGAGCGTTCTCCCAGAGGCCTGGTACACAAATGGATGTGGGGAAGCAAGAGGATGCTGTCATGCTCGTCCTTCAGACAAGCAGGAAGCCTGAAACCAAAGTGCACCTTTTATAGCTGGTAGTGGGCAATGCTGCCATTTTATAGCAGGGGTGGGAGGATATTCTGGTATTTATGGGTGCATATCAAATGCTTTTTTCAGTTTCCTTTTAGGATGACTTGCTTCTTTCGCTCTCATGTTGCAATTTGCTTTTTAGATAGTTAATGCCAGAGCTATCAAGCACAAAAGAATGAAGCCATAAGCCAGTTTAATCGAGCATAGCAAGTTAACTGCTATATCACAAATAAATAAACCAGCTCTAAACCATTGGAAAAGAAAAAAAACCCCTATTTACATGTAGTCTATTAGAAACAGAAATGAACTGTTCTTAATGAAAGGCTTCTGAAGGAAAACTTACACTGAAATGCTGTGTTTGCGTATTAAAGGAAAATTAATAGATTAAAATCATGCAAAATAGCTTTATTTTTATCCTTGCTCACTTGTCTACTT
Source organism: Machaerirhynchus nigripectus (assembly GCA_013397975.1). Lineage (NCBI taxonomy): Eukaryota > Metazoa > Chordata > Aves > Passeriformes > Dicruridae > Machaerirhynchus > Machaerirhynchus nigripectus. Next base: position 159,985 of record VZRQ01000743.1, read on the forward strand.
CCTCTGCTTTTTTTTCCTCTGCTCCTCCACTTCCTTTCCCTAGAGAGAAAAAGCCCTTCTTTGTTGTCTGCTGCCTTCATGATCCAGGTGTGTAATAAAGGGAACTGAAGTTTTTCATTTTCAGCCCCTCTCCTTCATGAAAAGAGGAGGACTGAGGAGAAAAATATTTATTTTTTAGAGGCAGTTAAATGCCTGGTCAAAAATCTTTCCAAAGGGTATTTTTGTGGAGAAAATAGAAACTTCTGGGCCAGTTTCAGTAGTGAAAGGGCAGTTTGGAGGGGACACATTTGATTTCTCAGCATCTCTGGATGGATTTGGCAGATGACAGCCATTGAGGCGGAGCAGAAACATCAGTGATGTCCGAGGAAGGGGCTGGGAGGCTGCTGCTCATGGAAGGAGGGATGCAGACAGGCAGCAAACACACAGTTGAGTTGGTCTCAGTAAACACACAGCTGCTGGATGACAAAAGGTGTAGAACGGGTGTTGGACAGAGGGGAAAATCCCTAAGAACAGGTACCTCCGACAAGGGATTGCAGAATCTCTTCTTTTGGGCCATTTTACTGCCAGGGGGACTCAAAGAGTTTCCCTCACCAGTCCAAATCCTACATGTGGAACGAGAGCCACCTCTTAATTACTGAGCAATATTCTCCTTTTTCTGGGGCACGCAGCAGCTCCTGGCATGGTGTGAGGCCAATTTTCCAGCCACGCTGTGGCAGCCACCGAGCCTCACATCACTGCTCCCCTCTTCTCTTACAAGCTTGCTCATTTGCTCTCTTATTTACGAGCTTTGTTTTCAGGATCCAAAAGGCAAGCATGGAGGACTCCCCGGCAGTGTTTAACCACTGCCAAACTCCCCATTGTCATTTATATTTGTTTGGTAATTCCCAAAAATGAACACTTTCCGTAACAAATCTGGGTTTTTTGTTGTGGATTTTTTTCTCCCTGAGGCCCCTGGCGTGCTTCAGAAATGCCAGTTAAGTGATCCGCACGGATTTTCTGTAAGGTAGGGGTGTACTGCTTTGGGCTGAGGTCGTTTTCTTCACAGTAGCTCACACGTGTTATGTCCACATTAGGTTTTGGCAACCCACTGAAGAAGAAGGGTTGTTGTACCTTCTTCTCCCTTTACCTTTTATCCAAGTTACACTGCCTTTCTTAGCTACCCCAGTGCCTTCTACTCACTGAGTTATTGCAGGGCTTTTTACCTCTGAACAGGGCCTGCTTAGATGATTTCACCACAGAATAAAATTATACAACACACATTGCCTATACATACATATATATTTATATTATACCCTACCGTGACAGAAGCGTTTCCTGACACAGCCTGTTGGGTTGCTCTGTGCTAAGGGTTTGCAGCAGAGGGGGCAGAGCCATTCCATGGGACAAACTGCACCATTGCTCTGTTTTTGTTGGATACTATACCAAAATTTTCTTCTGCTCGGTTCCACTCCATTTGTTCCAGTGGTATTCCTGTTCTGCAGTTCTCCAGTTTGTCTTTAATGTTATGTTTTCACGTCTTGTCCTGGGCCAAGCCCAACACGGGTAGCTAGCCTAACTCTTCTTAATGGACCAGCCCCTTTCTCCAAAACTGTGTTGCTGTGATTTCATTGATAGTTCACAGGCAGCTTCGTACTTCAGCAGAGACAGAAGAGGTGAGTAGCTCTCACACCTGTATTCTGAGAACAGGAGATATTAAATCACACCACAGGGCAGGAATCGCTCCGAACACGTGGCAGAGCTGTCATTAATGACACGGTGCAACACAGACCCCAGGGAAGGAGCACCACACTGAATATTTGTGTACCCCTGAGAGGGAGTGCATGTGTGGTTGTTTGTCCACAACTTGAGACACGAGCTGGTGGGGAGGGTGGGATCTGCACACAGACGTGGCCAAGAAGCTAAAATCCTTAATGCGTTACTGTCTCCTGCCAGCCAGTGGAGAAGGAGTGACTGGGAGTCTTAAAAAGAAAGGAAAAAAAGATATTTTAGGGGCATGTTTTCTTTTTAATGAAATTCTGTGATTGACTATTTAATTAAGAAATTAAAACTAATTTAGCTGGAAATGGGATTTTGAAGTGAACTGCTATAATACAACTTAACGCTTTACAGTGGATTAATCCTTTACTCATTTCTATTCTGGGTTTCTTTAGTTTTGTTAGTGCAACAGAAAAATAAGTCTCTTCTGTAGAGAGAATTCACCCTGACGGTGAGGCTGAAATGTGCCTGGAATCACAATCCCCTATTACAGCTGAGCTAATCATGGTAGTTTATCAAATTTCTCATACAAATAGATATTTTCTCCAATATCTGTTTAAAACAGGCTTCCATGCTGATTGACTACAGCATTAGCAGGGGTAAAGGTAAAAGGGATACAGACATAACCAAAACTAATTCTGCCTGTTTGATCTTGTTTTCTCTGGTGCTCAGCCTCTGAAATGAAAAAAGTATAACAAAAGGCCTTTCTCAAAACCTATTCACTCTCAAGGGCTTAGGCACTGAGTTCTGTCCAGTTCCTTTCGTAATTTTCAGTAAAACAGTGAAAAAAAATCCAAGTACCTCTGTTTCCTTAGCTTTTAAACAGATGAACTTAAAGGCCTTCCAAAAGGTGTCAGCAGTTGGAGTTGCTGCATCTGAGTTTTTTGAGATTTGCCAGATAACATCAGAAACTGTTTACATTCAGTTCACTTTTTGATAGTTTGTAGGTTTCTAATTTCCACGTAACTTGAATAACAGTGAGAGGCATTGCTGGCATTCAACAAATGCTGCTTGCTTCCTCTCAGTGCAGGACTATCTCCCCATCTCCAAAAGAACTCCCTTTTTGAGCAGATTTAGGCAGGGACATGTGCTAAAGCACAGCTTTGGATGCCTCAAACACTTCCCTCCCATGCTATGGAACCCTTCCAGCTTGTTGGCGTGCACTCAGTTGTAATCCAGGGAAATCACTGCCACAGCCAAAGGCATATTTCCACGATGATGTCTTATGCCTGAAGGAGGACAATCCTTTGGAGTGCTCTCTGAATCTGCTGTCTTATGGAACTGAGTATTTATAAATGTGCCACAGAACTCATATCTCAGTTTGGCTCTCTTTTCTGACTCACTTCTGCTTAGAAATGGCTGGGAAGGGGGAATGAAATGTTTGCATCCTGACAAATATCATTACAATCTAAGAAGCTCCAACTTTCTTGGAAGCCCCAGACTTTTCTCCCCCTAAATTCTCAACATCTCCTCACTGTTGTAATGACTGGTAGAAATCTCTGGCTCCTGTGGTCAGCATGGCAGTCGTTCTGTGAATCCTGACAGCCATCCAGATGACCCTATTCCTAATCTAGAAATTGGGGTGAACAGGACACTAAATCCCATAGCATGCCCTTTATGCAATTTGTGTGCGACCAAACATGGATTTTAAAATTTTATTTATTTTTTTATGCTTGTGTTTTACCATATGCATGCATGTGTGTGTATGAGTACTTCAGTCCGATATTTTATATCTAAAACCAAAGTCAGTTTTCTTTTTTCCTGAATAATAACTGTGAAAGCAGTGAAATTTTGGAACAGGTGCAGCGTGTTGAGCTATAGAGGTTCAAAAGAGGCAATGATATTCAACTTGGTAGGAAAGCAAGTGTTTTTTAACTTCAGCTTTTAGAGTTGTATCTAGCTGTTCTTTTCCCTGCCTGCCTTCACACTGAGTCTGTGGTTGCCTGAGGCACAGAAGAAAGTCTGGGTATCAGAAACCTGTGCTGCAGGATGAGGAAGATCCTTTGATGGAGACATCAAGATATAATGCCTTCTTCTTTTGTGATTTTGTTGGAAACTGATATTTAATTTTATTTTTTTACACCCTGAGAGTTTCTCATTTAACTTTTCCCCATAAAAATCACCAATTGCTTCAAAATCAAACTGGTCAAGACCCTTTATTAGAAACAGCAGAGTTCATCAGAAAGCTGCAACTTATTGGAGAGAACAATGTATGCACCAAAGTAGGTTTAAAACCAAAAACTCCAAAATCTTCAAGGCCAGTGAGTGCTATTGTTTAGAAAGCCTGCTCAGTTAACACACTGGCTTTTGCACACAAACTGCAGAAAACTCTCACCATCACATCAGCATTTTTCCACTTTCTGTAGAGTGTATGGATTCTGGTCTTTTTCACAGCAAAACTCTAGAAGAGCTTGGTTTTCATGAGTTTTTAAATAATTATGCTGACTTCTTAGTGTGAAATCATGTTTTTATTCAGAAATGGAGCTATTCTTAATGGCATTTTAAAGGTCTCTAAATAAGTTCTCCTGTTATAAAATTAAAGAGGGTTTTTTTTTCTAGCTGAAAGAAATGGTGCAGGTTGACTGGAAATTCATTTTTTATTGTTGAAAAATTTTATACACCTTTTTTATATAGAAACCAAGCAACCCTGTGTATAGAAAACCTAGCTCTGGCCACTAAGTTGCAATAATAGGAATAAGAACAATACACAAACAGCTTTCCTTGCCCCTGTGTGTTCCTCTTTGGTCCCTGGTCATGTAAAACCAGCTTTTCAGTGGTGATCACTAATTACGTCCTCACCTGAGGCTCGGGTATCTGGATTTGCAGATACACTGAGCACAACTGGAATCGAGCTAGTCTGTGTGTGTATTCATTTCTGGATTTGTTCACTGGGCAGAGGCTATTTATTTAAAAATGGGTACAGTACCATTGGCAATAGTGTCACAGAGGCTCTATGTGAAAAGCTAATTCCTCTGGTTTGAGAAGAAATGTGAGCAGCAGGCAGTAAACAGAGACTGGGGCAGAGGCAGCAGAAGGAGGAAGGCTGTCTGTGAGGGGTGTCCTGTGTGCAGAGGCTGTCAGAGGCACTCTGTGGAAAACCTGCCTGTGATCAGATGTTTAAAAAGTGTGTCTTCATGTACGTGTGTAAGGGAAACGAATTCAGATCCCCCTCTATGCCTTCAGTTTTACACATCCCTGCTGCTGGCTGCCTGCTGCTCCGACTTTGATATGCTCTGACTTCTAGTATGTTTGTGTGTGTCACCTGAAGGTGTGGAAAGAAAATCAGACTCTTTCCTTGGTGCAGCCTTGGTGCAGTGCTGACAGGGACCAGCCTTGGGGCCACCACAGAGAGCTCTGGGGCTGATGACACCGTGGTGATGCAGGGTAGTTGTGCTCTCTGGGAAGCAAGCCCAGTGAGAGGTGAGGTGTGCTCCCTGGGAAACAGCGAGCCCGGGACTGACACTCCCAGCCCTTGTGCTGAGGGGAATCCTGGCCCAACGTGCCTCAGTCTTTCCCAGCTGTTGGACTCCTCTCTGCCTCCCGCTCATCCTTGCTTTAGTCCTCTACCTTCATAGAATCACAGAATCAGCTGAGATGGAAGGGACCCACAGGGATCATCGAGTACTCCTGGCCCTGAACAGGACACCCCAACAATTCCACATTGTCCCTGACAACATTGTCCAAGTGCTCCCGGAGCTCTGTCAGGCTCGGTGCTGTGACCATTCCCTGGGGAGCCTGTTCAGTGCCCCACCACCCTCTGGGGGAAGAACCTTTTCCTGATACCCACCCTAACCCTCCCCTGACCCAGATCCAGCCGTTCCCTGGGTGCTGTCCCTGGCCACACAGAGCAGAGATCAGGGCCTGCTCCTCAGCTTCCCTCACGAGGGTGTTGAAGAACACAGTGAGCTCTGATCTCAGTCTCCTCCAGCTGAACAGACCAAGTGCCCCCAGCTGCTTCTCACGTGGTTTCCCCTCCAGACCCTTCCCTTCCACGGCCTCCTTTTTATGCTCTCTAACACTTTAGTGTCTCTTTTACATTGTGGAGCCCAAAGCTGCTCCCAGACCTCGAGGTGAGGCCGCCCCAGCGCAGAGCAGAGTGGGACAATCACCTTCCCACTGACTGTCTCGTTCCTATCTAGCCCAACCCCGTCTCCAGATCCCAAACTTCAGACTGGGGATGTACACAGCCTGGCTGTCCTCCGCCAACAGGCGTGAAGCCTTCCCGAGGTGGAAACACACTTGGTGGCACCAAGCAGATGGTGAGTTTGTTGGCAGTTCAGGCCTGGCAACTCTGCGAGACAAAATGAGGCAGAGGCTTTGGTGATTTTTCAGTCAGTTCTCATGTCGTAACTCTTCTGCTGATGGCAAAAGCAATATGGGATCATGAAGAAGCACCTACTGCCCTCTTCAAGCTGCCACCCTCACACAGAAAGTGGCAGCTTTTCCAGAAGATCAGCAGAGAAAAACACATTTCCTCTTCACAAGCCCACGTTTTCTGAAGCAAATAAATTATCCTGTCTGAAGGTTTTAATCTGAAGAAACATAATCCTGTAAGGAAGACATCTAGCATCCATCTAGATGGCTAAAGCATGGCATGGTTCTGAAAGCAACCACAAGCAGGGCTCTGTGCAGGCAATACTGAGGAATTTCAATAATTGTTGGTGTTATCAACCCTGCCTCCAAAAGAATTGAATACATAATATATTCAAGCACTGTTATTCAGCTGCTGCTGAGACATGGGGAGAGACTACTGTTATTATGCATTTGAATTATGGGGCAGGAAGATTAATGATGTGCAAATTACCCTTCATTCTACTATGAGTAATTTTTGCTTTCATTAGCCACTATCATCCCCCAATGCCAACATTGCCTTACATTTCCGATGTTCAAATGGTATATTAAATACCAAATTATATATCAACTCATCTAATTTTCCATGCTGAAAGGCATTGAATACAAAGAAAGTTTTTGCTTCTGTGAACCTCTGCTGCCCCTTTGTCAACTACTGCTATTAGAAAACACTCTCAACGAGCAGCTTGCTTTAAATTGCAGGGTTTTGTGACTATCTATAATTCTTCAGCTTTTCAATTGGAGACAAAGTATTAACTCGGTCTGCAGGTTGCTCTGCCTTCCTGGTAATTCTCACAGTATCATTATCATATCATCATTTTCTGTTTGCTGCATTCCTTATGCCAAAGGGATTTCTTTCCTGGGGGATTTTTAAAGACGTTTACTGCTTTGACTGTCACAATGCAGTATTCTTCTGCCAGGCACTTTTTACCTTGCAATGCAACTAAGAATTATCACTCTCTGTGTTTGTCTGTGTCTCACCGTTAAACCCTTTTATTGTTTCTTTTAATATCATGGGTGATAATGTGAGTCCACGTATACCATGTTTGCAAATTCCTTTGGTTTTGATTCTAACTTTTCCTTGTAAAGAAGTATCTTGCTCTTTGAAAACAATAATTAATTTCACTGGGACTACATAGGCATAAGGACAACTCAACCCAGCTGAGGTTAGCAGCATCTGCTTCCTTATGCTATTAGCCTGAAAACAAAAAAAAGAGTTAGCTGATGCATATCCTGCATCTCATAAGAGAAAAGAATGCTTTGGATGTTTGTGTGTTTTCCTTGGCTCTGATATTTTGTCCTGAGCATTTTTATACCCTGCAGCCAGAATTGCCCAAGTGCTTGCAGTGGGTGAGCCCCTCTTAGCACCAGCTTGCTTTGGACGCTGCATGCCTGCTGCACAGCATCTCTCCTCACCTCTGGAGCTGACAGGATTCCATGATGGATCTTTGGATTTCCTTTGCCTCTGCTCCCTCTGATCCAGCATCTCTCATACAAAGAGCCGCTTGGCTCCTGGCTGGGTTTGTGCCTTCACTCCTTGTCCCTGCCTGCCCTCCCTTGCTGTCAGGAGCTGCTGGGCTCAGGGATGGGGCTGCACTTCCCCAGAATAAATTACACCCCGGGGACCACAGGGACATGGAACAACGTGGGTGCTCTGCCCCTCAGCCCACCCTTGGACTGGGACGTTGCACTGGTTTGGTGGGGTTTCAAATGTCAGAGCTGCAGCATGGATCGGAGCGTGCACACATCAGAGCTCGGGAATTCTGGCAGGACTCAAAGCATTAAGATGGTGAGCTGAAACGTGCCAGCTCTTCTGTAATTCGAGGTAATGACTTTTAAGAGGCTCTGACCAAGTTTAAAGGCCTCCTTCAACCCAGCTGTCTTGTGGGTAGTGCAGCTTTTAAAATGGCTCTGGCTTATCTAAAAGTCACACTTCTTAGGGGCAACGAAGGAGAAGAATAATATCTCCTGGTACTTCTTTTATGTATTAGACATAAGACTATCATTAAGGCAGGAAAGTATTAGCTCAGGGAAATATGGAATGTATTTAAGGCAATTTTTTAATGAAAATGGTTTTGGGCAGTGAACAGTTGAGGAGAATCGACCTGAAACACTGAATCAGAAGTGATAGTGAAATTAATACTTTTTTTAAAAAAATGACCTGGACTTTATGGAATGCAAAAAATTCTATTTTATTGTCCTAGCTATAGCAAGTTCTGTACTAGGATTTTGCTAAATGATCTTCTAAAGAAGGAAATATTTTCCATTCATAAGACATACTGCTGCCAGAAGTTTTAGAAATATACACCCACCAATGTTTATGCCCTCATGGGGGTAGTTTGTTTACAATTGCCAATTTAGAATTTCATTTACAACGTGCTGTGATGATCTGTATGACCTTTGTTTCTCAGTGTATGTTTTACTTAAAGAATGGTTTGCTGCAGCAGTTTGTATGGTAGGGAAGGATGTGGGCTGATGGCTGAAAATGTGTGTAACCTCTGAATTCAAGAGTAAAGAGTGTAATATCTTTAGTAACAACATCTTGAAGTCACTTGCAAAAAACCAAAGAAGCAGTTAAAGCTAACAACATTAATTAATAATAATAAGCTAATACAATTAAAGCTAACAACATGCACATTTCCTTTAGTCACCTGCTGGACAAACTTTTTTCCCTCTGGTTTTCACCTGAGGCTGGATGTGAGCACTGTCATACTGCCTATTAATCCGAGGTAAGCAGCAGCTGGCTGCCAGTCAGGAGATATAATTCACTGCTTGTAGAATTTAATTTCTGTTGCTTCTTTATGTTCAGTCTGGCATCTGCACAGTGTTTAAGAGTCCTACAGGCTGCATGGTGATATATGACATTCCCTTCATCAGTGGATGTTGTGTTGTCAGAGTTGTGTCTTCTCGTGTCAGTAATGGAAACTCGTTTTTGTTATTACTGCTGCTTGTTCCTTTGGGCCCTGTGGGACCAAACCAATTGAAGAAACTGAGTTACATGATAGATTTATGAGTTTCAGTTGCAACCTAATTATGAGTGGATATAGGGTAGATTTAGTTTTATGAGTAGTACAATCTCTAAAAGGAAATTGGGTGGGCATCAGATCACAACCTTTATCCAGCAGTGCTGATACACAAAACCTGGACTGCTGGGCAGACTAGAGAGAAAACAGATTGTGGTGGTCAGAGTTGCTATTTTGGAAGACGTTAGGATGGGCCTTGGTCCTGTATGTTGTTATTTTAAAATAACTTTAAAAATGTGTCCAATAAAGAAAAATCCAGGGTGAACCTGGGCAGCCAGACCTGAGGGCTTCCTAAGAGAAAGTCACAATATTTTAGTATACAGATTCCTGAGATGGGAAGCACTAGATAGCAACTGGTGCCAGTCAGGTTTGTGGGATGTAAAGTCCAAAACTTGGCACTTCAGCAGCCCTCTGGAGAAGCCAAGCAGCTTCTCTCAAATTACGGTAAATTACTGAGATAATTTTTTTCTGTAATGTTTGAATTAGTAGTTATTTGGGTATATATGCCAGTGTTCCTGTCAGCTCCAGAAGGAGCAGGATCAGTGCTTATGGAAATATTTTTGGCAGTTGCTTGGTCATGTTATGATTCTTTTACTTCTAATCTGTGGTCTTATTTCTACTTACACCACTGGAATCCCCTGCTATTTGCATGAGAAAGGGCGACAGAGTATACTCTTAGCAGAGCTGATACCTGCTGAATTAATGAGTCAAGGAGGGTAAAATAGAGCAGGAATTGGAAACAATCCTGTATAAAAGACCAGCGAGAGCACCAGCCTGAAACCTGGCCTGGAGCCTTTGCACCATCCTGTCTTGGTCAGAGCTGGGGTTTACGGATGCTCAAACACATGAAAAAAGGGAAAAAAGTTCCAACACACGAAAAAAGGCCAGAGGGAAGGGTTTGATTTTGACCAGAATGATCTTCCTTCAGCGAAGTAATGGGGATATTCTGCAGAAGAGGGTGAAAAAATCCTGTTAAGGATTTGCTCCCTTTTGTTGAGTTCTGGGTACTGCCAGGAGGTGTGTCTGTGGTTCCTCCTCAGAAGTGTAAGGAGACTCTAAGCTGTATCTTATGGCTTCTACACAACTGATGCTTTGATCTTGTGTAAATTCACACTAATTAATATATCTGCACTCCCCCCACCACTATACATTCAGACATCATGCAGGATAAACAAGCCAAATACAGTTGTTATCGTTTTAATTTTGACCATATTGTAGAAATGTCAAAATATTAGCTGGGAAAATTAATTCCTACAATTTAGCATATGGTTTTCCTGAAATGAAATCAAGGGTATCACTCATCTGCCTTCAAGTCCTCCCACAACATTTCTATGGAAATCTTTTCCAAAAAATTCATTTGAAACACCCTCGTGCATTTCGCTGGCAGGAAGTCAGAGAACAGTTGTATTTCTACATCCCTTTCCTACTTTCCTTCCTAGTGGGAGGTCAGATAGGCAGGAGGATGTCTGGGTTGGTGGTGGCACCTCAGCACTGGCTGGGTGATGCCCTCAGACACCCAAAAGCACCTCATGAATTGTAACATTCAATTTTACGCTGTTGTCACCTTAGGAACCGCCTGCTTCTTTCAAGGCTTTGTTCCAGGACTTGGAGAGCTGAAGGTGAGGGGGATCCAAAGAGGGCCTTCACCCCTTTTCCAGGGTTTGGTTTGTGTCTGGAGGGTATACGTGGTGTTGGAGGGGAGATGGATGCTTTTTCCCCCCAGTTAGGAGCGTGAGTGGCAGTGTTAGGTGTGAGGCGATTCTCTGCCTTCCACTGGCACAAGCCACTGCACAATCCCACTCCTGGGACCGTGGCACTGAACAGCTCCTGCCACTGCACTGCTGTGCAGCCCGATGGGGCACTGAAGGAAAGAAATGGGCCTCATTGCTTTTTCATGCAGAAGCCCTTGGCAGTTCTTAGAGAGCGTTTTTCTCAGAGTACATCGTTTCCTTTTGGGTCAAATCACAACCCTTTTAAAAGTGTGTATGCTTTTGTTCCTTTTCTTCTCTTTGCAAATATTGCAGCTTTTTCAAGGTCCTGAAGGCGTCATAAACGTGGATTTTTCTCTGTGTGCCCATTATTTACTGGGAGGAGTCAGTATTTTGAGAGGATGTGTTTTGGATAACTCATTAACATATTACAACATTTAAAATTATTGCAGGTTTTCTGCATGACTTAGGACAGTGCTTGTTGCAGGGGACAGTTAGTGCATAACCCTTATGAGACCTGGCACAACTGAACATGTTCTATGGCAGCAGCACTGCCACATCTCCAAGCACAGATGAGTCCCTGCGAGAGGGAATAACACAGTGCCAGCTCCGTGACAGTTCCCTGGCACGTGCTTGCCTGAGCAGTGAGCAGAGACAGGGCTCTCGCTGATGCTGAAAGGCTTTTTTTGTCCCTGAGCTGCCCTGTTTTCAGATGTTTATGATATCAAGGGTCTCTTAACAGCTGGTGGTTCTGGTGCACGCATGTTTTTATGACTCAGGCACTTGAGCCGTGTGGTAAACTTGTCCATGGGGTCATTTCAGTGAAAACAAAATAAATAATTGGAATCTCTTTCAGGAAACACTTCATCACCCTGCCCTCCTGGATTATTTTTATCCTCATCTGTATGTAAGCACAGCTGAAAATAGGGTGCTCCACGGAGACTTGCTGTGAGCATCAGAACAGTCCTAATTGCTCCAGGTAAAAAAGGAAAAGACTGAGGGCTGTTTTGGGGAATGTAGTGAGAGGTGTGAAGCAAGTTGTATCCAGGCAGGAAACTGGTGGCATCTCGCAGCTGTGAGATGCAGATCCCAGCCTCTGCCAAACTGAATTTACCAGGACCCAAAGCAATATCATATAAATGAGTGATTTTTGTATCAGTATCTTAACATTTATATTCGGTGTGAGTACAGTCTTTGTGCCTCTAGATTCCCTTAAGACCCATGACTATTGCAGGGCACCATGCACCTGCTCTTCTGCCCCTGAGAATGAAATAAATGTCCATCCATTTCCCCACATAACTTAAAAAACCCCCTGCTTTTGTTGGTTGCAAACAGCAGGAGCTTTGGGCTCACAGGACACGGGTGATGTTGACAGTAGCATGTTTACTTTTTCCCACTCCTCTTTTTGTGTTTCTTCTGGTAGGGTTTTCAAGCCACCTTTTAACTTTTCTGGGAGCAAATGATAAGTTGAAGGGTCCAGCACTGCCACACTGGGTGACAAACTGGAAGGCAGATCCATGCAGAGCTTGAATTAATGACACTTAATTTCAAGTATTGGAAGAAGAGGGTAAAGAATGTCAACCTTCTGCTGCTTCTCTGCCTTTGCACGTTTTTACTTCTCTGCTGTAGCTCTGAAAATTTGCCTGCAGAAATCAGGTATTGTTTTCACTGGGGAGACAGGCAATGATAAAGAAAGTCCAAAGAAAACTAAACCAGTGCTTGTTTCTGAAAGCAAATCATGGCAAAAAAAGCATCTGGGCAGATTTTTAAATACACTGCTCTGTTTTTTAATAACCAGTCAAGTGCAGGGGATGAAAAATTACTGATTGGAAGAGTATTTTGTTGGACATTTTCTACTCATTGTGCACAGGAATATCATGTGCTGCTGCAGGGTTCACTGTACTGCAGTTCCTCCAAGGTTTCCTGTCTCCAAGGTCTCTTGCACATGGATTTTCTCATTTTCCTCTTTCTCCTGTATTTGTAGCAAGTGATGCAGATCTTAATTCCTGAAAGGCAGATATTTACACAAAATTCAGTGACAGCACCTGAGGTATTTCTTTTGAAGAACTTTCTGTGGGAAATGTTGAAAGGACCCTGAGAACAGGTGGCTGAAAAATAAGAACTCAAACTCCAAACTAATTGGAGCTAATCACCTGATTGTGTGTCTGATCAGCACAAATTACCTGATCCTGTGATTTTCATGGTTCACGGAACTATTTATCTCTAAGGAATGGTTTTGGACTTGAGAAAAGATGTACATTCCTTTCCAAAGCCATTACAGTTCATCAGCAAATTTGTTCAGTGGAGCCAGCAGCTGCTCAAAATCCTTGTATTAACACTGTGCAATGTTGTGTAACTTCACTGCTGGAGAGGAACCCCCCAGGATGCAAAGAGACCTCAAATATTGGTGCTCAGGTGCAAGGGGGTAGGCAATGTGGGTGTGTTCCTGGGGTGTTGTCCTGGAGAGAGCAGGAGTGGGGAGGCAAGAAGGGGGTTTGAAAGAAAACATGCTAGTTTGGCTTCATTAGTTGATTCTGTTATTGTTCAGCATTTCCTTTAGTGGTGTAGGCAGGAAAAGTAAGAGTGCATTAATGGAATTGCCTCTGACACAAGGCTGGGAGCATTTCTCTGTGTGGGGATGGAAGAGCAGCAGGCATCAGGAAGGAAAAGCACTGTTTGAACTGACAGAGCAGCAATTCAAAAAGTTACAGGTGTTTTGTGGCCTAGCTGAAAATCCTGAGGTATCCAGCTGCCAGAAAAATAAGTTTTTGCAGTAAACTTTGTGTAAGGGTAGTGGAGGAAAAACTGTCCTTGAGACAGAGGTTGTAGGGCTACAAAATTATTTATACCATTGCCTGGCAGCAACAGCCTCGACGCTTCTGGAAACATCCAGCATTTTCATGGTGCCTCAGCTCCACATGTGAACACTGCACTTTGGAGAAGAAATGCAGGTAGGAAGTCTGGATTTTCCTTTGCAAGCCTGTGACAGAGCAAGCCAAGAGTAAATAATGTACTTAGGGAATGTAGCTGTTGAACTCTTTCTCACTCAAACATGTCTGAGTTATTGCATTCTGAGATGTGTTATTAGCCAAGTTAGTATGATGTTTTTCCAGAGGGGCAAAAGCATGGCCAAATTCTGAAATAACCTGTGCAAATTCATAAAATCATCCTTCAAAGAACGTGTGATATCATGGACTCTCACTTATTTCTCAGTTTGTTAAACTTTTAAATAGAAAAGCAATGTCATGTCTGTCCCCCCACCCTGACTGTGCTAAAGAGCATTATTGTTCTTGTTGCTTTCCTAAAGCAATCCAGAAGTTCACTCTTCAGCGCGCTGAATTAAGTGAATTTGTTCATCAGGGAAAGCCTTTTAATAAGGAGAGTCTGGCATCATCACTACTGGTGATAAGGGGAGGAGGATTTTTTGTCATGTATTTATTTACCAGTCATCATCTTGTATCAACTCCGTGTGATTAACAAGACCTCTATTGTTCATCTAACACCTTCCAAAGGTACTGACGCCTACAGGATTTAAGCAAAACATTAATATCTGTCAAATATATGTCTCTCTGCTTGGTTGAATAGGGATGGAAATAGTAATAAACATAGATGGTTTGCTGGTTTAAAGATCAAAGCACTGATAGAGAAACCTGGATGGGTTGACTTGTTGAAAACAAGAAGGGAAAAGCAGAAGGAAAGAGATTTAAGGTAATTAAAAAAAATTTTTATTTTATTATTTCTTCTCCTAATTTTTTGTGGCCCGCTGGGGGCCACTGCAGAAGATGGGATCTATTCCTGTTTGCAACGATAGCAGCTGTGTCCCAAATATTGAGGAAACCACTCTGAAGTTCCTGTACTGGACAGGTGTGAGGAAGAGAAAAGGTGCATAATGTGATGCTCAGCTCAGGGACTCTGTGAGTGGCTGCGGTTCAGGGGCAGAAATGTCTGAAAATTGAACTGCAGTTTTTGCATATTTTGTCACATAGCTCTGAATCTTGTTTGAAGAATGCTGGAAATGCTAACTAGCTCCAGGGGGCTGGTTCTGAATGTCCTGGAGCTTTGCTTCCCTGGCTACAAAATTAGATGATTTATTTATGCTTTCCTATATTTAGACTATAACAAGGAATATTTTTAACTTTGTGGATTGCTGTGATTGCTACAATGAGGCCCTGATTGAAGCTATGATTTCTACATGCCATCGTATTCCAATACTGTAACAATTCCAGAGAATTATGGGAGTGATGAGGGAGAATTCCCATGTGCTCACTATGGAAAGGAAATGATTTTGAAAAGCTGGGGGAAAAAAAAAAAAAAGACATTGAAGCATGCAAGATGCTGAAGGCTGTGTGCTACTTTTTTAAACAAAACCATTTTGTTCAACAGTCAGGCAAATTTAATAACTAAAAGTGCAATCCACAAAATCTCTCATCTGTGGGACAGCCCCACAGACTGGTTGTCTGTTTCAATTCATTTCAGCATTTGAATACATTATTTAAGACAGGAGCCTCCCCCTGAAGGAGTTAACGTGTGATCATGGTATTAAAACTAGTTGCATCTAGTTAGAAAGAAAATATTAAAAAGGTGGGGGGAGAGGGGGAAGAAGAGAAAAAACGAAAGAAAAACCAAGGCTTCTCTGAGCTAGAGACATGAACTCTAAAGCTGTAACAACTAGAAAAGGTAGAAGACATTCAAATGTTTGTCAAGACCTCTGGTTTTCAGCTTGGTAGTGGTGCTCCAATCAGCCTTTCCAAATTCACTAGCACAGGAGACCATCTGCTCTCCACAAAAGGATGTTTTGCTGAACTTCCTTGACAGCCCGGCACCTTCTGTATTTTTTCTCTAGTCTGTGACATAAATTCTTGTCTGTTAGGACTTTTTTGCTCTTCTTCTGAACGTAGAGTGTCACTACGAGGTCAATTTTTCCTCCTTCACAAGGCGATGATACAGGGACTGGAGCTATTAGGACTTTCTGCACAGCTAAGCTTTCTTTCGTTGCATTATCTGACTTCTGTACTTTTTCATCCTTCATAGGACAGCCTAAATATGATGCCACCATTTTATAACATTAGCCAGTAGCCTGCTCTTAACCATGGCTTCAGCACTACTTTTATCTTTTTTCTGAGCTGTTTCTGCAGGTTATAGCCATTTTTTAGCTTAAATAGAATGTTATTCTAATGTGGATGTACTGCTCAAAGTATGACAAGGATGTCTGAATATGCCTTGAGCCCTCTTGAGGAACACAGAGATTTGAAAGCTACTGGGAAAGCAATTTCACAAATTTTCTGTAAGAAAAACGAAACCCTCAGTAATTCAGCCCGAAACAGGGTTTGTGTGAGCGTGTGGCTGAAGCACGGTCGGACCTGCACGTGCCCCCCATGTGGGCTGGGTGCCTCCTCTGGGCTGTTGTCACTGTGACCAAGAAAGGAAAAATCCTGGTAGCCACCCAGCCCATTGGAGACCAGAGGGAGCATGAAGCCTCCACTCCCACAGGGCCTTGGCACAGTCCTGAGAGGAAAAAAAATCTAGTCCTTGGATTAAAGACTCTATTTTATTTAACATTAATGCTCCAGAAACACTGGAAGCAACCTCTTGTTTTTGAAAATACACAGAGTTTGTTTGTCTCATGCAACGGAACTCACCGATGATAAATTTTCATGGAGAGCAGGGTTAGGAGGCTCCTGCTGAAGCTGAGCTGGGAGAAAACTTTCCCCTCTGCTTGTGAGCAGCAAGGAAACTCCTCCTCAACACTCACGGGGGTTCTCAACCTCTCGCCCTCACCAACTCAGTGGATTATCTCACCCCTCACACAACTGCTTATCTGTACACACCAGAAGCTAAAGGAGAAAATCCTGCCACCGCTGAGTTTAACCCGGTGTCAACTCAGACCACCGGCAGCTGAGGCAATTTATCTCCTCATGGCCTGAATGAAGTGAGGGGCATTCCAGAGCAAACTTCAGAGGTTCCACTTCTGCTGCTGGCAAGGGAATTACCCCATCCTTGGCACCAGGCTGGGGGAGGTTTGCGAGACCCAACTCCTTTGAAGTGTGCTTGGATTGCTCTGTACAGTGCTGCAGCTTACAGCAAATATATAGAATATGTTTATCTATTTCACCTGCCTTTTTTCCCCTACCTAACTGAAGATTACTAATACATACATTTTACAGTGCTTTTGTTCTGCTTTGTTTGCTCATGCCATGTCCATTTGCTTTTTGTAAGAAGATTAATAGATGGAAAATAATTGAAATTCCATAATTAAAAAAAACGAAAAAGAAAAAGCTGGGCAACACCTGTCGACGCACCAAACCTGACTAAGGGCTTATGCCTATGTGTCTGGAAAAGAGGAAATAGTGTAAGAATTTGCACCCACTGTACAACAGCGTGGGAAGTTTGCACGAAATGCTTACCCAGGTCAAGGAGGCTTACGAGAATTCCTTCTGAGAGCATGTCTGGCATTTCCCCTGACAGGGAGAGGTGAATATTCAAGTACATCAGGCTGCATGTTATGCAGATTGTATCTGCTGGTGTTGACAGTCTTCCCACTCCCGTCTGTCTTCTGCCCTGTCCCGTTCATGTACTGCAGCTCTCTGTGGAGACAGGATGTGCTGTGATAACACCTACAGCCTTTGTTGCTTTCTCCCATGGCTCTTCTGCAGCAACTCTTCTTGCTCTTCAATTCAAAGTGTTTCTAGGATTTTCCCCTAGTCACCAAACCATCTGCTCCTTCATTTTATGGCCTGCTGTCTTTGGATGTCCTCACTTTTATGTGACAACAACGTTGCTATGTTCTGGCTCCGTACTGGAGGTGTGCTGCCTGTGGAGTGACAAATACCACTGGCCCCCAAAGAGTTTGCCTGAAAATAACCAAAATGAAACAAAGAGCTGAGGTTTGACGTGTGTCATCCCTCAAGGGACATCTGAGCTGGGATCAGGACCTATTTCTGACTTCCAGCGCAGGGTACCAAGTCAAGTCTCACACAGGCTCTCTTCCACTGAGCTGAAGTCTGTAGGGGCCCAGTGTATTTGCACCTTGCCTCGTTTGTCCTAGTTCCTACTATCTCTTCACAAAAAATCAAATTCAGTTTCCTTGACAGCAGTTCATTGTTTCCTCATGTGATCAGGAAATGAAACAGTGGTTGCAGTGCAATCTTCAGTCTCTGCTTCAGTTTTAACTGTGCTGCTCTCCCCTATGCTTTTCTGGGGATTCTTCCATCTGCCTCATCTCACAGACACTTTTAAATATTCTTTTTTCCCTTTACTCTTTGTTACCCTTTGTTCTGTTATTCTTCCAAACTGACCATGGTCTAGAGCCACCCACCACTGCCGGTCTACACCCATTCATCCCTATTTAACAGTGGAAAAGTAAATGTCAAACATGGTGCTGTACTGAGGCAGCAGCCTAGTGCTGTTGTCAGCTGGCTGTATTTAGAAGTAGATCTGAGAGCTTTTTCAAAGGAAGAAACTGTCTCTTGAAGCTGGGCACCCTGTCTGTCTTCTGTAAATACCTGAGCCTATTAATCTATTACCACAAAATATCTTCTTGTCAGTGAATGTCTGTGCTCTTTGTGGTCTGCCTTTCCATGGCAAAGTCCTGCTGTGGCTAATTTGAAGCTCAGTAACAGAATTCAGATCTTTTGGAACTAAATCTGCAGAGAACCAGTAGCCCTCAGCTTGCTGAGGCTCCGTAGCTCACAGATTAGGAGATGTGCTTACTCTGGCAAATACCACAAAAGACAGTGATGTGGGAAAGGGAAACAACTACAGCCACACCTGAAAATGATTCTAATGAAAATGATTCTAAATATGTAGGGGGAAAAAAAACCAGCAGTGTGTTCTATGTGATTAAAATAAAAAAGAACAGGATGTCATGAAGACAGGTTCTGACTGTATGGTCCTTCTGGGTAAAACAAGCTCTGGTGGAAGGACAGGAGGATTTGAAATCTTGTCTGGACACCAGGGCAGTGTGGGTGCCCAGGCTGATTGCAGGATGGTTACAGCTGGGAAGGGCTCTGGGTTACACAGTGGTTTCAGTGCCCATGAAGACAGGCTGTACCTTGGGTTATTCCAGACACAGCTGGGTAAAAACTGGCAGAGGTGGTTTTGTTGCAGTAAGGTCAGGACACTACTGATTTTGCAATTCTGCTGGAGCATAAATGGAGTCAAGGACTTCTGCTGTCATGAGGCTCTTTGCTGTTATGTTGAATGGCTCTAATCTCATCAAAAATCAGATTGCCTTAAACTGATTGTGGGCATCCTCTGCACAGTTTTGGGTGGTTGTTTTTTAACCTAAACGTGATTTATCATCAACCCTTTTTTTTTCTT